>PVIY010017325.1:0-49638 GCA_004026745.1 Myrmecophaga tridactyla
AATGTGGAAACCTTGTGTCTGATGCTCCTTTCAGCTACTATATCAACAAAAGAGTAGAACATATGGAATAAAAATAAATAATAGGGGGAACAAATGAAAAAAATAAATTTAGTTTGAAATGCTAGTGATAAACGAAAGCAAGGGGTAAGGGGTATGGTATGTATAATCTTTTTTTCTCTATTATTGTTTTATTTCTTTTGCTGATGTCTATTTCTTTCTCTAAATCGATGCAAATGTTCTAAAAAATGATGAATATGCAACTATATGATAATATTAAGAATTACTGATTGTATATGTAGAATGGAATGATATATTAATGTTCTTTTGTTAAGTTTTTTAATTAATAAAAAGTTTAAAAAAAAATGTAAACACAACAAAATATATATATAGGGGGTGGATATGTTAGTTTTTTCTAAAGAAGAAACCCATTCTAATTATCAGGAGACAAACTGATTCAAACAGTCTGGTTAGAAATAAGGATCTCCTTTTGAGTGGGGGTGGGAGAGGCAGTGCTTGAAAAGTTAGCTGTTTGGGGTCATTATTCACTCCCTACCACTTGGGGAGTGTCACTGTGCCCTGCCCACCCTTCTGAAGGGAGTGGGAATTGGTCCTGTATCAGGCGGAAGCAGGTTATTAGTAGTAGCAGTCATGAGAGCCTGGCGGCTGTGGTTTAAAAGACACACGTGAGGGGCGAGCCTTTCCAGAACATTAGCTAGTTTCATCTTCCGACTCCTCATTATTGAAAGCCCTTCCAACGTGAAAAGGTAGAATAAGCATAGTCCAAATACTCCTAAAGAGTGGCAGAAGGTCAAAGGTGATGGAGTTATACAGAGAAGGTAGGGTTTAACAAAAGAGTATGATTGCTGAATCATTATATTGATATTTCTTTTAGTATCTTAAGAGCAGCTGGGAGTAAACTCCAACTAATTGTTGTGCTGTGCTCTGAAATTTATTTTTTTGTATATATGTTATTTTTCACCAAAAAGAAAAAAGAAGTGATGATAAAAATATCTCCAATGTTCTGGAATAGCCTGAAGGAAAAATCTGAAATGATGTTCTGGTGGCCCATGACAAACTCTGGGATCTGTCCTGTAACCACTTGTTGAAGAGTACTTTGAAAACCATTGCTTTTTTCTTTCTTTATTTTGTATATATGTAAATATCATACAATGAAAAAAATAATAAAAGATACGTGCTAACACACAGGGGTTTAACAATACGAGCTGGCTGGTCAATTTAAGCTTTATGTTCCCAACAAGAAGGTACTGAGGTTATCTTCTGGTGGGAGTAACATGTCACTAAAGCAGTCTTTTGATACATTAAAATTGAAAAGAAAGCAAGAAGCTATTTGGAGCAAAGCAAACAATGAACTGTTAGTATCATACAAAAAGCCCTCTCATTGCACCATCCAATCTCACTCTACAGATAATCACTGCTAGGAGATGGCTGTGAATCTAGCGACATATTTCTGTGCAAATACTTAAAACATAATAAGTAACAGATACACACATCTTAACATACACATACACAGAGACATAACAGTTCTACAACTTGCTTCTCCTACTGAATGTTATTCTTTCCATGCCAATATAATAAATTTTCCCTGTCAGCCTCTTTTTTTTAACAGTGGCAGAACATTCCAGTATATGGGTATAGAGATAATTTATTTTACTTAATTACTATTGAACAGTTAGTTGTTTCTCACTTTCCACTATAATGAATAATCTTACACACAGTTGTATACTTGTGCAAATGCATCAATAAAATAAGTTCAGTAGAACTAGGGATAAAAAAGGATGTTTTAAATTTGTTTTTTCACAATGAAACCACCCTCCAGAAAGCTGAACCAAATTATAGTCCCACTATAACAATAAAAGCTATTTATTTAAAAAGACAATGTACTTTAGATGAATATTACTTTATAGACAAATATCTTTTTTTTTGTTTTCACATGGGCAGGCACCAGGAATCGAACCAGGGTCTCTGGCCTGGCAGGATGGAAAAACATCATTTTAAAAACTGTGAGGAATAGCCATGAAAGGTACATAAGATTAATTTTATCTTTTGCTGCATTCATTTAAAGAAAAAACTTTATAAAGTTAAACAGTAATGTGAGAGGTAAACCAAAAGGTCACTAGTTGTTTAAACCAAGAGATTAATGCTAAATGTAAAAAAGATCATTCAATAGACCTTTATATACTTATTTAACAAAGATATTCTTTTAATAGTGCATTTAGGTGCTTAAACAATGTTTAACACCTTGTAAAATTTAGAATGCCCACGAAAAGGGAATAAATCATGTTGCAAACAATGAAATAGATCTCTAAACAGAATGCTTTAAGTATAAACTGTAGTTATTTGTGGACCACTGCTACAACCAAAACTGTCTCACAAAATTTAACCTTAAAGCATTAATTTACCAAAATGGAACAATTAAAAAACTCAATCTAAGAATGATTTTAAGAAATTGATAATTCATTGCAATTTACCAATAAAATAAATGATTCCTAGTCTTAGTATCCACCTTCCAAAATAGTGGAGAAAAGGGAAAATCTGGGAATGTTATGTACCAAAGCCACTTAACGATCTTAGTTCATCTGAAGCATACATTCAATGTGTTTTTTGTAAAAAGTTTATCAAAAATTTTTATATGATTACTAATTAACTTCATCCACAGCTACACTTCAAAAAGCTTTATTCTGAAGAACAATTTTCAGAAGAATAAAAGAGCCACGTTCATAATATAATATTACGGCAACAAATACTGAAAAAAAATGGGAGTAGAACACTTTCAGTAGGGGGAAACAAATGAAAATTTCAAGGAAGAAAGGGGCATCTACATGGGATCATAAAGTTTGGTAGAATTCCTGGCTCCCTGCCAGTCTTCTTTGCCTAACTTGATTACATACTCTCCACTCCACCTTCCAAAGAATTTCAATCTAGCTCAATTAAGCTTCTCAGACCACCAGAATTTTGCACTTCTCTCATGAATAACAATGACCTGGAAAGCTGACAGGCTGCAACTAAGTTATTTGTTTAAGCACTAGAAGACAGATTTTCTCTTTTAGTTTCTTCCTTTCCATGTGGTCAAATTTCCATTATTCTTAAACAAACAAAAACAATCTTGAGCTCTGCTGCCCCACTGATTATCAGACCTATATGCCATTAAAAAATGACTTTCATATTATCAAATAAGGCATCAGCCGATTTTATTCTCACAGCATTTATTTACTTTCTGTGTCTGTGTCCATATTGTTTCTCAGCTCTCTTAGTCTTTCCTCCACTCTGTATTCTCACACACAACTATCTCAAAGCTCCTCATTTGGGCTTAATTATTTGATGCTACAGACTACTGATATTTACTGCAAAACTGAGAATTTGAAATTTAAAAGCCAGCATCACTGTATCATCAATACCATCTGAGAAGTGTAAAAATTTGGCTAATACAGATATTCCTAAAGATGGTCATTACAACATTTGGGAATTTCTTCATATCAGAAGCAAAACTGCATACGTTTCTCTTTGGTTCCTTGAGAGAAAACATGGTCAAAAGAAAGTTAGAAATTATTATATGGAATAGATGAGATTCTGATACATACATATTGTTATTGGTAGCAGTTATTATTGAAAAACAGAGCTGATAAACTAGTAAAGATGAGAAGACCATGCACAAATAAAAACAAGCCTTACTAAACATAATAATTAAAGAAAAAAGATCTTTCTTCAAGGGGACCTGACTTTCCCACCTTCATTCCAGGGGCTCTGGGTGTATGAACTCATCCACAGTTCACAAGGCCCAGGAACTGTGAATTCTGTTCATTAGATCTAGAACTTTATTGCTTATACAGATTAAGTCTTTAGTAGAACTGTCCATCTATCTCACTTCTAAGGACAGGTACTAGCCAACACCAAAGATCTCTGGAAGACAGACTATTCTGATTACTGCTTTGGCTCCACTGTCCATTACAGTAACCATGACCATCTTGTCTTTGGTGGTTAAGTGCAGCCACTTGGCCCCTGCCACCCTGGAATCCCATCATACCCCCCATTGCATATAGGGACTGGGTAAAATCTGCTGTTTATCTGCTGATTCACCTGGTTGGTATATGGCAGCACTGGGCCTGCAAACTGCTGTGGCAACTACTCCACCTTCCCCTGGGTCCTCCTGGAGCTTCTCTATCTCCTAAACCAAGAATACATCTTTAGCTCCACGACCAAGGGCCCAGCTATTGCAGGATACCCACACCACCAACCTTAGAAGCAAGAGGAAATGGCCTGGGCTTCAGTCTATTCCACCTGCAGCTTCCAATTTATTCTTCCCCACTTTATATCCATCTTCCTTTCCTGAATGCCTACCCTATGAACTTCCAGCTCCAGCATCAGGGACAAAGGCACAAAAACCTTATAGAAACTGCTCAGCCAACTCCCACAATTTTGTTTAACTCAAATTCTTGCAATCCCTCAAAAAAAACAAATACTATAAACATATACACAAATACATATTTTTTCCTCCATTTATCCTAGTAGTTCTGCTCTTCTAATTAAAGCCTAATTAAATAGTATAATTAAATATTACAGTATTCTGAAAAAAAGGCAGTTAAAATTCAACAAATGTTTACTTAGTACCCATATATATGCTAGACACTTGCGCAGTGGACAAGATACTTAAATACACAGCCTCAATGTTCTTACTGGATAATTCTACCTTTCTCACAGGGTAGTTTGATCACTGACAATCCAGGCTCTAAGCCAAGTACAAGAAGAGTAATTGTAGGCAAAATCAGGAACATCTCTGGTTTTATGAAGCTCAGCTTTCTGGGGAAAACTAATTAATTATGTAGGCAAATGTAATATTTGAATTTTGATAAGCACCAGAAAGGAGAAATCAGTATCTTTAATAAGAGAACATGACTTCAGGGAGGTCAAAGAAACTTTGAGAAAAAGTTAATACTTGGCTAAACTGCATAAAACTGATGGTCAAAAGCTGGGTAATGGAAGCATGGGGGTTCACTGGACTATTCTCTTTACTTTTATAATGAAGATTTTCAAATGCACACAAAAAAAGAAATTTAAACAAAAAGTGATGCTTAAGCCAAACTCTAAAAGAAGACTAAGAATATCTGAAACAAGCAAAGGGCAGCATTTCAGGTAGTGCAAGCAGAGAAAGAACAAGCACCAAGATCCCTGGTGAATGAGAAGATAGTGAGTATGAGAGACTGAAGAAGGACAGGTATGTCTGCAGCAAAGACAGCAAGAGGGAATAAAATGTGGTACAAAATGAGGCTGCAGCCCAAAAGGAATTATATAAACCCTTGAGGCCATGTTATGAAGTCCTTCAAGCAGTGTCCTTAAAAACAATGAGAAGTCAATGAGAGTAAGTAAAGGGTGACACACTCAGATCTACCTTTAAAAAAGGTAATTTTTTGGCACTAACAAAATTGCCAATGTGTTTACCTTTTACCTAGCAATTTCACTATCTTAAAACTACACCTGCACAAATATAAAACAATGTGTCACAAGATTACTCACTGCAGCAATATTTACAACAGAAATAGAATGTAAAAAACCCAAATGTTTATTATTAGAATGCTGCCTCAAAAGAGTGTGAAAAATTTACATACAGATATGAAGACATCTCCAGACTAACTTAGATAAAAAGGCAGAAGCAAAAGAGCAAACACAGAATGCTATCTTTTGCATAGGAAAAGAAAGGGCAAAAAAAAGTTATTGCTTATATTTGCAAAACTGAAACACTGGAAGAATAAACCCAGAAAATAATAAAAATGGGCAGGAGAGGAATGAGTAGAAGGGACATAAATGAAAGTGACACTGTGAATATGTTTTTTTATATAGTTTTGACTTTTTTTCTTTTGGGTGCATGGTCTGGGAGTCAAACCCGGGTCTCCCGTTTGGAAGGCGAGCATTTTTCCACTGAACCACTTGTGCATCCAGTTTTGACTTTTAAGCTACATATATGTTTCACACATTGAAAAAACTGCACTAAAAAAAAATTAAAGTAATTCCTAAAAGTGAAGAATTTCAAGCAAATATACGAAACTAATTATCAAACTGATAACATAATTAAAGTGAGAAAATTAAAATCAAATGACTGAAAATATCAACTGTACATCCTTATAGGGTCACCATTTAAGAACAAAAAGAACTATAACCAAGTATAAATCTAGTAGTTTCAATGTTAATAAACTAATAAGTAGTGATTTCCAAATATTTGTATTTTAAGATACAGGAAAGTATTGTTGCCAAGAATGCAAATTTTCAATGTTAGCAAAAAAAGGATAAAATCAAAGATAAGTAAAAACCCTGTAATGTTACATTTGAATTAGGAATATGAATAAAAAATCAACACCCATACTACCCCAAGTCTGTCCAATGAAAGTAGTAGCATTCCAGCATCAATGAGAACAAACACAGCACCCAAATTTTGGTATCTAAATTCCACTCCCCAATAAAAGGAGCTAAAAGACATGTAGAGAGCCTGGTACAGCTTGTGCCAGAAAGCAACAAATGTTTCAAAGATCAATGGAACCATGCCAAAGGAAAAAGACTAGCATGAAAGTACTCCCAGGGGCCAAAGATAGGACAAACTGAAGAAAAAAATTACTATTCAATTAAAATACATTGAACATATAAAAATCCATGGGTTCACAATGAACGTTAAGAAAGAAAAAGCAGAGAAACTCTCATATGCACACACACAAACAAAACCATGCAAGAAGAAAAATGAAAAAAGCACTCTTTCTTCTGTTTAGCTGTGCCAGGATCCAAAACTCAGATTAGTAATATTAAATAATCATTTCCAGGCAAATCCAAAATCAAAATAACTTTTAAAGGGACATGAATGTAAGTAACACTGTGCAAATATTCCTTTTTATACAGTTCTGACCGTTTTTTCTTTTGGGGGCATGGTCCCGAAATTGAACCTGGGTCTCCCACATGGGAGAGTTCATATCTAAATTGTAGGGAAACCAAACACAACTTAATACAAATATAATCTAGGTAGGATCAACAATTCCATCCTGACCAAAGGGGGGAAAAGAAGTATAACTAATAAAGTATCAGTGGCAGAGAGTTCAAATAGAGCCTAGAGGCTACTCTGGAGGTTGTGCTTATGCAAACTTCAGTTAGACACTGCTACCTATCATAACCTGCCAAACCCCAAGCAAAAACATTACAGTGAATCCTAAAGAACACCTAGGGCAATATAAAAGATTCCACAAGGGTTCCATGCAGTAGAATAACCTTCCAGACACCTACAACCTCCAGATAGGTCCCTGGACCAGATAAGTCCTGAAACCTAGAGAGCCCAGCCTCTCCAAAACATCAGATAATTCCATCTCCTGACACCATATTAGTGACAGGCCCTTCGAACATGAAAAAGTTGGAATGGCCATACTCCAAACACCCGTAAAGAGAGGAAAAGAAAGATCAAAGGTGATAGTGGAGTTACACAGAGAAGATAGGACTTAACAAATGAATATGATGGCTGAATCATTAAACTGATATCTCTAGTCTCCAGTATCTTAGAACAGCTAGAAGTAAAAATCTAAAATTGTGAAACTGTAACCCATGTCAAACTCTGAAATATATTCTACCTCTAATTGTGGTGCTGTGCTTTGAAATTTATTGCTTTTTGGTATGTATGTTATTTTTCACAAAAAAGAAAGTCGATTGTGATGAAAGAAAGGTATTCAAGCCTTTTAGCCTCCTATATTCTGGAACAACTAGAAAGAAAAATCTGAGAGGATCATATGGTAGTCCATGACAAACTCTGGAATCTGTCCTGTAACTACTTGTTGAAGAGTGCTTTGAAAACTATTACTTTTTCATTTCTTTGCTTTGTATATAGGTTACACTATAAATTGGAAGTTTACATAATCTAGGCTAAAAAAAGGGCTTGTCTTTTAAAAAAAATCTCAAATTAAAAAAAAAGCCTTACCTAGACTCTTCATTTACTCTCTCAACATTCAACATTGTGATGAAATAATATCCATGCTGAATGGAAACTGTCCAGTGGGGCCCAAAGTCCCCAAAAGTGAACACAGTAACATTCTAGTGAGTCCGGACTTATTCCCCCTGCCTCAAAGGACTTTAATCACCTTCTCTAACAGGCTAAATTCTGGAAATTAGGTATTTCATACTGGCCAGATTGTTCTAACAATCTGTGGTAAAAATTATCCTTCTGAAGCACAGGCCTGATTATGTCTCTACCTTTCAATGGCTTCCCACCATCTGTAGGATAAATGCCAATGACATAAATGTGAATTATTTAAAACCTAGCCCCAAAAAACAGACCAACCATATCACACTATGAGTGGTGGTAAGCAGTGGTATTGGTTATCACCACCACCGCCACATCAACCAGGCCCTTACCATACGCCAGAAACTGCACAACCACTTTATCCAGCTGCCTCATTTAATCTTATACCTAGTGAGGGAGGGATTATCATCCCATTTTATAGGTAACACAGTCGCGCAGGAATAAAAGATAACAGCGTAGGAATAAAATGGTTGTGATTCAAATTCAGGACATACAACCTCTTTTCATGCCTGTGCTCCTGCTGTCACCTTCATCTAGAATTCCTTTACTTTCCTACTTTAACATTCTTGAACCAACTACAGCATTATCTTCTCTTCCAAGATACCCCTTTGCACAGAATTTCCTCATTATATGTATGCGTAATCTTCCCTACCAGACTGTAAAGTATTTAAAAGTATTTATGTACTTATATCTATCTATACATTATATCTTTACTGACTTGTTTCAGAAAGTGGTTTCAAGGCTTAAAAAAGGTACCCAATAAAGATCTAACTTAAAATTAATAAACTGGACTGAATACTGAGGCACAACTAAGCAAACTGTTAATTTCAGCATGAAAACAGAAAAATCATACTAATGACTACTGCCAAGTTCAAAAGTAGGAGGGGGAAGGGAATCAACTATTATTGGCCCTAGCCACTACATTTCAGGAACAGTACTGGGAACTATATAAATCCATTTAATTCTCACAATAGCTTTACATGAGAGGTTTCATTCAAATTTAAAGTCAATTTGAAGAGTCTGAAAAAGGCTGCATGACGAATTAGATATATGGCTTTGGACGAGTAAGTAGTGGCGCTCAATTTCAACCCAGATTCTTCTGATTTGAAGGCCATGTTAATTCCATGTTTAACTCCAGGCATCTTTTTCACAACACCATAATGCCTTCCACTGAACAAATTCCTTGGGCAAAACAATTGATCCTCTTCTTCCAACTTCTTTTCATTCAAAGGAAAAGAAAAAAAAAATTCAATTTAGTGCCTAAAAAACATAAAGAAGAATTTACATGGATATACACCAATTGTTCTTTCCCAGCAAAATGAGATTCTAACAGGCAGGCCATAAGAATGTTCAAGCCATTCTTTTTAACCTCTAAATGATCCACATAATTAATTCTTCAAAAACAATAGTATCCTTTTCATTTATTTCTAACACACTAGGAAAAAAGATGCTAACACTTAAGAAGAGCTGTTGGTAAACTTGTTACTTTTCTTAATGTGTGCAATCATTTAAGTCACTGGGAAGCAAAAACGCATTAAATATCTTCTAATTAAGAATTCTGGCTAATAGATCTCATAAAAGCTTATCAATACAGTAAGAGCCAGATCATGGGGAGCTGCCCATAAAATGCACAAGAACACACAAATCACATCAACACCACCCCCTCTCAGTTCACAATTAAGGGAGAGGTGCTATTTTCTAAGATATACCATAAAAACACCAATGACCAACATTTCACAATCTAGGTATGTCCCAAGAAATATCAGATGTTTTCTGATTTCCTTGATGCTAGACACCCTACCAAACCAAACAAGGGTCCTGGAGCCAAATAAATGCAGAAAAGGCTGCAATATTTTTCAGCACCTTTATCATGATGATGTGAATTGTGACCCTCAGGAGAGAAGGATACAGCACTTATTTGACCAAAGAATTCTTTTTGTTCCTGTGGCATCTCATAGAACAAGAGTCACAAAGAATGCCACATTAAGCAACACTGCTAAAGACATTCCAAAGCAAAGTTACCGAATCCCATATTGTCATTATGTTCCTAATTGGTAATTAAAGGCACTGTCAGAAGCCTACTACAGTGAAATTTAGGGGCTCAATAAGGGTTAAAAAAAACAAACATGAAGAAATAGCAAGGTGTACACTGGTCCTTTTGCCTTACACATTTCATACCACTCTAACAGTAACTATTTCACTACTTAAAAGATTAAAAATAAAAAAATTCAGTTTTATTTCTCATGAGAAATACCAACTACCCATAGTTTTGACATATTATGAAACCTTAATGTATAATTATTAAGGGTGGGTCATGAACGTTCTATAAATTACTAGCAACTATAGTTGTCATTTGCCCATAACTAAAGCTGGAGGTGGAAAAGGAAGCCTCCTCAATTCACTTGATCTCTTTTCTGAAATTTCACAACCTCTAAGACCACAATCTCCATAAGTCCTGATATAAATCGCCAGGTTTAGCTTTAATTTTCACTTCCTAGCGACAGTCATGTAGAAAACAATTACTGTACAAATCAATCCTTTCAGACTGCACCGAATTCATTCCAGAAAATTCGAACAGAGGAAAGTTATATAGGTTTTCGCATTTGGGTACGTATATCCGATTTGGCACAAATCACGCTGGACAGTGAAATCCTTTAAAACATTTCATTATCTTGTACTACTTTTTTATGTTCACGGTAAAATAGCTCAACAATCCATAGCCAAAGAATAAGTCTGGAAAACTCTCTCCAAATAACCGGAATCCCGATTAACAAATTAAAGTAAAAAAATAATTAAGTAAATACACTTTGAGGTACTTATCAAATAACATATATCACTGAAACCACTACTAAGATCAAATTTCGTAAAATCAAGAATGCATTAATGTAAGAACCTAACAGAAAGCCAAATCAAAACATACTGCGCAGTTACTGCACCAAAAATTAATCTGAAGAAATTCCTAGTAGAATACATTCAAGGTCACTTATGATGGGGGGAAAAAATGTGTCGAAAGAAATGCATTCCCAACGTCAATTCCTTATCCAACAGAAGGGCTGCCGAAGTATTTAACAAAGCCAGGAGAGGGTGCTGCGGCTGCCGGAGGACCGCATAGGATGGGAAATGTGCTAGTGGGCGTTATTGGAAGCAACAGAAAACATGCCTTTTCTATGAATCCAACAACTTCCAAGGACTAAAGTATCCTCCACTCAAAAGCAACGCTACCTTCAAAACCCAGTACCCCTCACCCTGGGAAGAACAGGGCTAAGCGCAAGTTCATCTACCCACTAACAGAACCATACCCCGCAGGAGACGCGGCAACCCCGGGATAAGCTGCAGACACCCCAGACCTGCCACCCCACACCCACAACAGCAGCACGGACGCAGCCTCCACACGAAAGCACCCGCTCTCCGCCCGGCCCATCCGCGACCCAGGTGGTACCGTTTCTCTTCCTCCTCGCCGGCGACGAGCCGCGTCCAGCGCGCGGAGAGACTAGGGGTATTATGCAACACTGAACATTTCGCCGCTGCCAACGATTTTGGCGCATCGTCCCCTCCCCCACCCGCCCTCGAAAATACGCAGAGGCGAAGCCCCCCGCCCCCGCGCGTTCCGGGCTCCTCCGCCTGTCGCTGCCCGCAGACGCCGACAGCCGGGACTGGCCGGAGCCCGCAGAACCTTACCCGGCGCGGGCGGCGGCGCCGGCGCCGAGGAACAAAAGCGGCGCTAAGGGGCCAGCGGCGCCGGGGGCGCGGGGTGCGGCGCGGCGGCGGCCATGTTGGCGGGCGGGGCGCGCCGGGCGCCCGGGACTCGCTGGGCGGCGGCGGCGGCGGCGGCTGAGGAGGAGGGGGCCGAGCGCGGCGGCGAACAAAGGAACGCGCAACCCGCGCGAGGAGGCCCGGGGAGGCCCGAGGAGGCCGACCCACCTCCACCCCGCGGGTCGTCTCGGCCGGCAGGGGGCGCTGCGCTGGCGCGGCCCGGCCCGGACAATGCGCCGCCGCGGGGCACGGGTTGCCGGGCCGTCGGGCAGCGTTCACCTGGCACGACTTGGCCCGGGCCGGGCGAAGGCAGCCCCGCGCGGAAACCAAGGAGAGACGCCGACGCGCGCCTCACGCCCGCGCCTTCTCTCGCGGCGGCGACGCTGCCCCCGGAGCGGCCCCGTTCCCGCCCGCGGCGGAGAGGCCTCACCTGCCGACCCGCTTGAGAGCCGCTGTCCACAAGCCCCACGCGGGTTCTCGCCGACCCTCTTCTCTCAGGCTCCCTGCCCTGGCCCCAACCCGAGCCAGACGGCGCCTCCCCGCCCCCGCCAAGCCTCTCTTCGCCGCCGCCGCCCGCCTCCCGGCCTCCACGGCGCACGCGCACTGGGCCCGCCGAACTGCGACGGCCCCGCCACCCCGGCAGCAGACTCCGAGCCGGGCCTAACTGCGCAGGCGCTTCCGGGTGGGGGCGGGGCCTCGCCGCTGCTCACCTGGCGGGGCGGGGCGTAGCGGAGTATCGTCCTGGCTTGGAGGCACTGCCAGGTGCGCTGGGCGGACTGCAGGCTGGAGTCGCCTACGCGTTCAAAGTGCGGAGCTCCAGGAGTCTTGAGAGCAAGGTGGATGCCGTTTCTACCAAAAGTTAGGCAGCTTGGGAGGAGTTTCGTTCTCGTTACTATGCAGACTTTCTAAGAGACGACTAGGTGCTCTTTGTCCTTGAATGTAAATAGTGAATCCTTCTGAGGCGTGCATACCCCAAGGATTTATGAAACTGAACAAAATGGCAAGAACATGCGCAAGAAAGGTGAGCTTTGAACTATAGAGAACATACCAGCTAAAATTGCAGTCGTTCGGGACCGCAGGACTTAAATCCTATAAAAATGCATATAGATTTGTTTCCTGTGATTTACTAGAAAAGACGCCTTCCTCTTACCGCTGCCCTGCGAAGAGGTCTAGCGTCGAATCCCGGTCACCCCACAATCTACTTCCATGTAAAAAGCTATTTCTAGGTATTTTATGTTAACTTAAACCCCGAAGTTTCCCCTGCAAGATTCCTGACCTTACCGAGGTTGGGGGGGTGGGAGGGCGGCTGGGGGGGGGGCGTGATTTCTGCAAAGCCAAAAGTTTCAATCTGTACCCAGCCTCCTTCCCAAATGAAAGAACCCACTCACTCTCCTCGCGCGGTTAGAACCAGACATTCCCACGCTTGCACGTTAATCTGTCCTTCTGTTTAGGTTAAGATACGCTTGGAGTATTAGATTTACGTTGCTTGCAAGAGAACGGGTGGGGGAGGGAATGAAGCATGGAGAGCAGTTTTGAATGCTTCGGAGTGGACCGAAGGACTTAGAGGCTGAATCCGGGTCTGCGTCTCGCCGCCCGCTGCTCTTCCGCCCTACGCGGTCACTAGACCTGTGTTCTGAGCTGGTCCCACTCACGGTTCTGGTTCCTCGAGTGCGACAGCGCAGCCCCAGCACCCGCATGGTAATAAACCGTCTCCCAGAGTGTTGTCGGCTCACGTTGCCAAATGCAATATTGGAGAAAGCACTTTGTTCACCCTAAATTGCAGGGCATTTGTGAGTTAGTAGTGCTCTTTGGGATTACCCTGGCAACTTTTCTTCCAAGTAGTATTATGTGCCTACACTAACAAACTGGAGGGCACATCTTAAATGACACGATGTTCGTAGGCTAATTAAAGGGCTAACAAGTATATATATCATAAAATAAATATATTAAATAATATAATACATCATTTTATATTGTTTATTTTATATTTTTGCATATATTTGTTATTGGTATACAAATAAATATAATAATAAATGCACATACAGCGCTGTGCTCACCATATAATATTGAGAAATTGCTTTCTTTTGTGTCCTTTTGTGTGTTTAATTTTTGTCTCATGAGACAATGCAGGAGAATCTCTGGAACAAGAAGGAATGGGAAGCATGTATGTGCTCAGAAGTATGCTAGTTGGGACGCTTCAGTATTAGAGTGACAGGTTTCTCAATCTATCACTATTGACATTTAGGGCAAGAGAAGTCTATGCTATCTGAGGCTTTCTTTGCATTGTAGGATGTTTGCAGCACCCCTGGCCTCTACCCACCAGAAGCCAATAGCACACATACACCACCCATCACAGTTGTGACAACCAAAAATACCTCCAAACATTACCAAATATCCCCTGGGGGCGGTTGAGAACCACTGTTTTAAATTTTATCTCTAAACGTGGTCAGATTGGGAGCTTATCAAGAATACTCAGGCATGGGAAGGCACATGGCCCTATATCAGAAAGGGCCCCACTTCCTGGTCTTTCTGCCATCAGCATTTCAATTACCTTCTGAAGCCTTGCTCATTAGTATGTTGTCTTAGGTTGCCAGGGCTGCTGTAACAAAGTGCCACAGAGTATTTGGCTTAAACAACAGGAATTTGTTGTCTCATAGTTTGGGAGACTAGAAGTCGAAATCAAAACGACAACAGGGCCATGCTTTTTCTGAAATTGGTAGCATTCTGATGCCAGCAACCTGTAACTCAGTCTCTGCCTCCGACACGTGGCTGTCTCGCCACAGTCTGCCTCCTAATTCTCCTGTCTGTGACTTAATTCCTTCTGTTTACTGGGACCCCAGTCCTATTGGATCAACTTCGGCTCACCTTAATACAATCTTCAAAGATCCTATTTACAGATGGACTCACATCTACAGTGCCAGGAGATAAACCTTGAGCATGTTTTTTGGGGGGACATGACTGAATCCATAACACATCTTGAATTTCAAAAATGGGTTTTTACATGACCCATGTGTATCTGCTAAAAACGTTTAAAATGAATCTAATTGGAAAAAATCAGACAAATTCAGATTGAGAGGCATTCTGCAAAACAACTGGTCTGGACTCTTAAAAACTCAGTTAAGCATCCCTGGCCTCTCTACCCACTAGAAACCATTAGCACACACACCCATCGCAGTTGTGGCAATCAAAAATATCTCTATATATTACCAAATATCCCCTGGGGGTGATTGAGAGCCATGTGACAGAGACAGAGAAAAACACAAAAAAGGTAGGGAATTATTCCAGAATAAAAGAGACTACAGAGTACTCCAGTGCATGGCCCTTGAGTGGAAAAAAATAAAAGCTACAATGGAAATTTGAGGGGACGATTGGGTACTCTGAATGCATTACGGAATCATCTTAAACAATGCTCTTGTTCTCAGGAGGCACATACCAAATTACTTAATTCAAGTGTCCAGATGACTACAATTTACTTCAAATATTTCAGAAACAAGTACATTTTATATATAAAGAAAGCAAAAGTAGCAAAATGTTAAAATTGGTGAGACAAGGTATAGGATCCATATGTATTCATTGTGCAATTATTTCAACTTTGGAAAAAAAATGTTCAAAATATAAATTTGGAAAAATAGAAGACAGCATAATTTCATGAATTTCTAGGATACTTTAGCCACATTGTTCTACTTTTCAGGCAGCTCCTGCTCGCTTCAGTTTCCCAGTCTCACAGAAACTCACCAACAAACCCTTCCAGAAACGTAAATTTTCTAGTCAATTTATTTGTAGTTTCTCAATCACGCTGGAAGATTAGGTTAGAAGGGCCTACATAAATTTTCCTCCTGCAGGAAGTTTATTGCTGGCAAGTATATCAGCATGTTAATAGTCTCAGCCTGCAGCTCCCACTCTGTTCTAATCTTCTGCACCACTCATATCTTTTAAATGGACTCCTACCTGGAGAGAAAGTTCTGCCACAGGGATGAACACACTTGTGATATAAGAGTGGAAAGAGGGAGCAATAGCAATGAACCTCAGAATATTCACTACACTGGCTCTTACGCAATAATCGGAAAGAGACTCAAGGCAACATTTCCAAATCAGTTATGTTTGTTATGGAATTATTCAGCACAGCAAGAAGTATCCAATATTTATCCATTTGCATTAGCTAAACCTCTAGGTGGGTGGGCTTGATGGTTCAGCCTCCAGCCTTGTAGTAAGAATGCTGTCTTCAGGTATACAAATAGACTTTTGCACATTGATGTTCACAGTGGCATTACTCACGATAGCCAATGGATGGATGTGGCCACAGGGTCCATCGACTGATGAGTGGAAGGATGAGCTGTGCTGTATACAGTGTTGTGGGGCTACAGAAAGGAATGTAGGCATGAAACAAGGTGAATGAAACTTGAGGATATTATGTTAACCAATATAAGCCAGAAACAAGAGGACAAATATTGTATGGTCTCATTTAGAAAATGCTTATAAGAAAACTAGGGCTTAGATTGTAAACTCTTACAGTAGTATTTATTCCTGAGTTTTAAATGTTATTTTGAAAATGCTGAGATGCTGTACTCTTTGTATGTAACTTGATAGTTCCCTGGATTTATGGTTACCTGTGTGATTCAGAGTTAGACTCAGAGTTAAGAGTTCTGCAGCTCTGAAAGTCAGCATTACTCCATACTGCGATGGTTAAAAGATGAAATAGAGCTCAGACTTCAAATAGAGATATGAATGAAGCTGATCTGTTTGGGACTAAGATAAATCAGAATACAGGTAAAGGATGATATGGTCTGCATATTAAAACTTCAACTTCTGTATGAGACCAAAGGAAAAGAGGTGTATTTTGTCCAAAATCTAAATTTTCTGAGGCATACTATCTAACTTAACCTGTCTAACCAGTTTATTTGCACATCCTACATACATAGAACCTAAAATAGAGAATGAGATCTGATGGTTCTGTATAGCTTAATTTAATACCGAGATACGTTCCAGAGTATTTTGGGCAGATAATAAAAAAGTATATATAAAAAAAAAAAAGGAATGCCATCTTCCCCAGTGTCACATGAGCTATCCTGTGATTGATGTGCTAAGATGCTCCCATCAAAGCTAGGTCCAGAGCTTTGGCATTTAAGCTTTGAGTGAGTGAGTGACATCTGGTCCCCATGCAGCAGGAGCAAGTGTCATTGTCAAGCTGGAAGCTTTCAGGGTTCTTCAGCAACCCTAAAATAAGGTCTTTCAATATGGTGGGGGTTCATGCTGGCTCTGCCTCTCTCACGCATGGCTGTATATGCAGATTTGGCAAATCTACTGTGTGACTCTTGATTAGATGGTGGCCCTCAATGGTACAGCAGCAACCCTCCTGTGTTGGTTCTGATAAGGTGCTTAGGCCAGATCTCCAACTGAGAGTCAACTGATTGATGCACACTACAGGAGAAAAAACATGGGGTCCAGGGCTGAGGAGACCACAGCCCATCTGGATGGTCAGCAATGGGACCAGAAAGAGGGGAAGGAGTTGAGAGCACAAGAAGGAACAAGGTCAGAAACAAATGGTGTTTCTGTTCAGCTTTGCCTGGAACCCTCCGGGCTTCCATGGAGGAAGATACATTCTCTGTGCCTTTTGTTTTTGTTCTCTGCTGTACCTCCACTAGCCAGAAAAAGGGTTCATTAAATTTCCACAGAAGACGATTTAAGGCTTTCAGGTCAACTTCCCAAGACATGCTCCACACCTTCAATCTATGAGATTTCAGAAATTAATCCTCCAGAGGAAGTAATGTGGTTAGAAGGAAACACAGATGCTTGAGATGCAGATGCAAGATCCAGGGCAATCTTTACCTACTGCTTGGTCCAGCCCCCACGCTCTGACACCTCTCCCAGTAACCCAAGACTACCTCTCTAAGGTGCAGCTCAACCTGCAGGGCTCAATCTCTGTAGAAGGGCCTAGCCAGCCTGCTTCCCAGAACCCCTTAGACCACCCGGGCCTACACTACAGTTTCTTCCTATTCTAGGGTGAGGGAGCAGCCTGTTGCTATCCTCTCTCCTTGAAAGTAAGGCAGCAGTGGTGCTAAAAGAATGTAGGACCGCTGTCAGGAAGCCACTCTCTCTACACTCTTTTTTTTAGCTTAATGACTTGCTCCTGGAGCTTCAGAAAAAATAAAATGACAATGTCATGCCCCTTCCAGGCTTCTCTCACACAATTGAGACTGTCAGCGTGACTGTCCTGCTGAATGAAGAGGAAAGCCAGAACATCCCTTTCAGTCACTCACTCATCAAATATCAACTGAACCCCTAGCAAGCTCGAGGCACTGCATTAGCCTCCGGAGGGGATACTATGTCTACATACATGAGCATGTTTACACTTCATGAAGGGAACAGCACATGGCACTCAGAAAATGTTTACTGAATGAAGGACTCAAAGGGAAGCATGGCAATAAGCAGAGCTCAGCCATCTGGTCAATTACATCAATCTCCCCTGGTCCACTGTTACCTCCTTCCAGGTTGTTTTATGCACAGCAGGCAGATAGAGATTTTTAAGTGTCACCTTCTCAGAGAAACTTTCCCTGACCAGATACCAAAGTAGATAGCTCACTCTCACTCTCTCTTACTTAAATCCTTGTTTGTTTTCCATCATAGCACCTAATTCCTTTTATAATTGCATGTAATATTGAAATATTTACTTGAATATCGCCAGTTCCCCAACAGTATTAAAAGGCCTGGAAGGCAGGGACAAGATCTGTTTTCATTATCAGTATATTCCCTGGAGCAAAGTCTGTTCAACAACTGTTTGTTATAAATTAATGCATAACTTGTTCTGGGAGTGCTGGGTTGTATGGATTTGTTAGGATGTGGGCTTATAAAAGGTCTTAAATGCCAGGAGACTGGGTACTCTAAACTCTCCTTAACCAGTCTCACTGGGTTATGTCAAGTAATGAAAGATACAATATAAACTGTGCAGAATTGCACACATGTAAGGGACTCTCACCATCCAGTACAAAACAGTTGAAGATGATCAATCAGGCTTGTAGTAAGCACTTTGTTGAATCAGTCTGGTTCTATCTAGAAAATTCTGAAATCTAGGAAACTACTTAAAAGTTTACTGTAAGAAACTTTGGGAGACATGATTTGAACAAGATGCAATGCTCATGAAAATGATCATTTTCAAACAATAAGGAAACTGGTTATTTGATGATAGCAAGATGTCATTATTTTATAGTGGAGGACTATCTTAATTTGTCAGGACTGCTTTAAGAAGGTACCACAGGCCAGGTGGCTTAAACCACAGGAATTTATTGTCTCATGTTGTGGGGGCCAGAAGTCTGAAATCAAGGTGTCAGCAGACTGCAATCTGTAGGATTTTGTTGGTGGCTGGTAATCCATGATGTTCCTTGGTTTGTGGCATAACTCAGTCTCTGCCTCTGTCACACGGCTACCTATCTCTTTCTCTCTTACTCACTGTGTCCAAATTTCCTCTGCTTATAAGGATAGCAATCATATTGGAGAAGGGATCATTCTGATCCAGTTTGGACTTATCTTAAGTAATAACATATTCAAATATCGTATTTCCAAGTAAATTCACATTCACAGCATCAGGGGTTAAGACGTGGCAATGTCTTCTGGAGAATACAATCTATAACAGAAGGTGAGAGTGGCATGGTGGTGAAGGTGAAAAGGAGGGAGTGATCATCATTTAGTGATATGTTCCGAAGGATTTTCCATTAGAAATTATGTCGGAGATTAATTTCAACTGCCCTCCCCTTGCATCTGAACTTGTCTTTGTGACATGCTGAACCAACAGAATGTGGCAGGGTGATGCCGTGGGGCTTCTGAGACAAGGTCATAATAAGCTATGCAGCTATAAATTCTGCTAAAGCTTATGTGAAAACACTTTTCAAGCATCTATTTTTTGGGGGGAAGGGTGCATTGTCTGGGAATCAAACCCAGGTCTCCTGCATCAAAGGCAAATCAAGCATCTATCTTTTGTTTTCTAAAATAGATGATTAGTAACTCTTACAGGTAGGGTAGAGAGAGGGGTCTGTCTTTACTTAACAAATTTTAGAGAACATTCAATAAATAGTGATAAAGAGTATTTTGATAGTCAATGGGCTTTTACTGGGTTTAGAGACTGATACCAAACAATTTATTCTTTGTCCAATACACATAACAGCCAATCTATGACACCGGGATTTCAAAGAGAGAAAGAATTTACTGCTATGCATGAGGCAGGAAGTCAGTCTCTTAGTCTACAAATATGTGCCCACCCCACCCCCCAATCCCAGCCATTGTGCCCCACCCTCCTGCTTAAGCAGTTTAGCATTTGTATGGATTTAAATAAGGGAAGGCGGAGTGGTTGCTATCACAATAGTAAGTATAAACAGGCTGAGACTAGTTCAGGGAGTTTCAGTAATTTCAGGTATTAACTTTTGGCTATTCTATACTAGAAGGAAAAAAATCTATAATGATTCAGTAATCATAATCATTTGCTAACTCTTAACTCTCAGTTATAATTCCTCCCTCTTCTTTATCCATTTCCTCAATCTTGAGGGATATCTGGGTGATAATGCTCTAACTTCTTCATGTTGAGAAGGGTGTCAACATGGGATAGAGGAATGAAACTGGTTGTTATTCTTGGAAAAACTGGTACCTCTGGATTTCAGGGCTTAACTGGCATAAATTATAATCCAGAAGCTTTAAATCTCTGAAAAATAAGCTTAAAAAGTAAATAGAAAATTATACATTTAAATAAAAGGAGTAGAAAGAATATGATTGGGTGATTTATATCTATGTTGTATGGGGGAAATAACTTGTACAGATGTTTAGATAGAACCTGGGGTGCTTGTTAGTGTTTTCAGGAATAGTGTTGGCAACATCTGGCTGAGACTTGCATGACAGTAACCTCTGAAATGACCTCCTGCCCCTATTTGAAATCTCTCAGGCACTAAAACTTTATTTATTTATTTATGTATTTATTTTTTTGTATGCTGTATGGCGGGGTCACATTTCATTCTTTTTCCATTTGAGTATCCCACTACTGCAGCATCATTTATTGAATTTTTTGTTTGTTTGTTTGTTTTTGGTTTCTTCATTTGTTTGGGAAGTGCATGGGCTGGGAATAGAACCCAGTTCTCCCACATGGCAGGCAAGAATTCTACCACTGAACTACCCTCTCACCCCTGAAACCTTGTTTTATTTCTTTTCTCCTTTTTGATCACAAATTCATTGCTAATCCCACAGTATAAAGGAGGTCAGCCCTAAAAGTCATGTCTGACAGTGCCAGGGAAATTTTTACTCCTGGGAAGTTTAGGAGAGGGAGAGGAAGGGGTCCTGGGAAGTTTAGGAGAGGGAGAGGGATGGGGAGAGGGAGGGAGAGAGACACTACATTTGAGCAATCTGGAGATTATGGAGTTTTCAGGGGGTGACGCTTAAGCATTACATTTTACAAAGGTAAGTTTTATAACTGCAAGCCTCAAGATTAAGGGCTTGTCTTATCAGCATATTCCTTTTATTAGGCAGGACTCATATTTTAGAGCTTATTTTTATAGGTCTCCCTGTTCTAAGTTGAAATAGGGATAATTTATGTTTTTCAAAAAGAAGTAGATCTTAGATTTAGACTTTGCAAAGTTCTTTGATTACAGTTTTAGTAAATTAGGAGCTCCTATTTCTTGAGAGAATAGTGGGAATTCCCCAAGTGGAGAAGTTTAATAATTCTATGTTTTGTTCCCCAAGTCCCTAAAGGGACTTTGCAAATACTTTTCATTTTATGCACAAAATACTCTGAAATGCAGAATATTCTGTGCAGAATACTGTGATCTCATCTCTTATTCTAGGTTCCATGTCAAATAAAGCTGAATCAGGTTGTTAAATAAACAGATCAGACAGGTTAATCATATAGTGTGCTATAGAAAGTCTAAGCTTTCTTTCTTTGATATTTCATAAAAATTAAAGTCTAAAAAAAATATAGTTAAAGGGTGCATGGGTAGTTTAGTGGTTAGAATGCCCGCCTTCCATGTGGGAGACCCAGGTTTGATTCCCAGACCATGCACCCCCCCCAAAAAAAAATATAGTTAATATCACCTTTCCCCTTGAATTGTAATTTACTTTAGTTCTCAATGCGATGAGCCCCATTCACTTCTCTAATTGATGTCCAATTCTTTCTTTAGCTTTTAAAAATTGTTGTATGAGTTGTCTTTTTAGAATTAATGCTGCTTCTTCATACTTTAGAGCTAGAGAACTTAACTGAGTCTCAGTTGTCTTTCAGATACCTAAAGTTCCAGGGTCCTATCAAGTTATACAAAAAAAGTAAAGCATCTCAGAATTTAGAAATAGCAGTTAAAGCTCAGGAATAATTATAACCGCTGTCAGAGCTTACAATCTATGCCCTCATATTCTTATAAGCATTTCCTAGAAATAAAAAGTTTTGATAATTGACTTTTATTGGGGTCATCAACCAAAATCCATGGCACAAATTTTGTCCTGTCTCACCTTTACACTTTTATCAGGGTTATGTTAATTAACAGGTAGAATATTATTTATATGCTTGCCTTGCTTCTCTTTTAAAGCCCCTTTTTGTTGAAGATTAAGTTCTGACTTGTAGCTGACCCCATATACTTTCAGAAACACATTAGCAAAAAATGGTGTAACTAACAGGTATATTTATTTTTCTCTGCAACATGTAACTAAAACCAGGACTAATGCTATCACACTGCTGTTTAACTCCATTCAGGTCTGTATCAGGATAACATGGGCAGGGAGAACATTGTCAATCTTGAGGGATTTAAAAAAATCTCTAAATATATGAATAACATTTTGCCCATACAAATTTATCCAATCAAAGGTTAGAAAATATCTTTTTATTTTGATAACACTTGTCAAACACTTCTCCTGTAATATATATATTAAACTAACTATTTTTTAGCACCACACTTTTACAAGGTGAGGGAACAAATCCATTGCAACAGTTTGGAATAAAATGATTTCCTTTAGGGTTCAATTCTGGAGGGCAAAATGTCAAAAATTGTTAGGTTGAACATTATGTGGAACAGGAAAATGGACTAATGTGAAAGACATTTGTTTCCTTATTTAACCAAAGTGACAACAAAAAATAAAATAGCAGTTAATATGTTTGTAAGAAAAAGTTCTTTTAAAAGTGAAAATACTTGTCTTCCAAAATAAAGGATGATAAGAGAAACATAAATGTCAACAAGAATATTATTCTGAAATGACATGGAATCTTTGTCTTCTACACAGAATACTCAGATAATTAAGGAAAACTTTTTATAACCTTTATCAAGAGGAGACCAACAATCTACATTATTTTAACAGAGAGAAAACTAAACTCCTTTTGTAGGAATACACAGGTTGGCACAAAAATCTTAAAAAATACTATAAACAAGCCTATCAAGTCTTTGGTCAGCATTGACTATGACAAACAAAATTCACTTCCACACACTTCCACAACTTTCCATATCCATCTAGTCTTTGTCCTACACATTACCAGAGACAAAACCACACACTTTTCCTTAACAAAACACATCCTGTATTCTTTACATACCTGCATACCTTAAGTTACCAAAAAGATCTTTGATAACTGTTTTTAAACATCCTACAAAATGTAATTATTCTTAAAATATGGGTGGGCAATGGTGGCACAGTGGTAGAGTTCTCTCCTGCCATGCCGGAGACCCCCTGGTTCGATTCTTGGTGTCTGCCCAAGCCAAAACAGACAAACAAACAAATAAACAAAAAATATATAATTATTCTTAAAATAAATTTTGTCAAAATAATTTCATTGAACACAAACTTACATTTTTCACCATCTTAAAGATCTAATTGATATAATCCTAGTTTATTTTACAGTAAATGTGTATAGATTTAGAGAGAACATACGCAAATAGAAAAAATTGCATTTGGTTCAAAAGTCATCACAAAAACAGGATAAGACTAGAATTTGTCACTGCAGTTTTTGCAGCTGCATTTGTTTTTTTTCTGTCGGAGATTAAAAAAATTTCCGTTTTCACATATCCTAAAATCATGAACAACCTCAAAGCACATTGACTATCATACTCTGGAAAATAAGCTACAAAAGTTTAATTTGTCCCAAGCATAAAACCAGAAAAAAATTTCTGTGGCTTTCAAGGACATTTTCCTTTACTTGCTGAAATTTGGCAATTAAATTTTATTCAATTACCTCCATCCCAAAGCTATTTATGTTTTAATGACTTGTTTACTACAGCTACTATTGCAAAGGTATTATTAGGAAAAAATTTTTAATTGGGAAATTCTTTTAGAAAAAACATGCTCTATTCCACAGCATTTCCCTTGTGCCTACCATTTCAAATCTCCAGGCCCAATAGAAAGAATTCTAATCCAAGCTCACCCTCCCCCATCTTTCCACACTCAACTCTTCCCCCGTAGCTGCCTCAACTGATTAGGCCCTAGGGGCAGAGATAGGTGAGGCAGAAAGAATGAGGCCTGGTTTTAAAAGTTTAAATGAGGATGAAGGGATTTAAGACCCCTAAAGTGGCCTTAGTATTGATGAGAGTTCCTGTGCCCTTCTTTCAACTGTTTTGACTTATTAGACCTATTTTGCTTAAAGCTGAGACCTGGACAATTGGAAAAGTCTTTGCCCTTTCCAGAAGGCAGCACTCTGCTGCCCTAGGGAAATTCTAGGAGGAGGTTTCTTTCCAATGTACTTAATCATAAGTACTAAGGCCTTGAACCTGGTATCTAGATGGTTGTTTTTCTATTTTGTGGAACTCCAGGAGTACTCATTTATATGTGTATATATATGTGATTATTTATCTTTAAGCAGTTTGAATAGAGCTCTTTTAATAATTTTTTAAATTTGCTATTACCATCTGGAGGTATGAAAATATACATTGAACAAGCAGACAGACACAAATAGAAAGTTAGACACACAAAAAAACCAAAAACACAGAAATATTCTTTTGAGAAAGACAAATAAAGGATTGACTATATTCTCTCATCTCATTTTTGCTTTCTTTTGCAGAACAAATCTAATTGTAATACAGCATTTTTTCTATTGAATCTTTCTCGAGCCATTGCTCTCCTGACTCTAAATAATACTGAGGCCAGACCACATTACAAAAATAAACTCTTTTTTTTTTTTAATTTTTCGTGAACTTGTAACTAAAATTCCGGTTTTTCAAAATACAGCCTAAAGGTTACATTCAGGAATGCAGTTAGAATTAGAATTTCCCATTTTAAAGAATTTCCGTTACCAGTAACCAATTAGGAACACTTGAACAATACAAATTCAGTAGCAAGCCAACTATTTAAACAGACACTTCACATATACTATATATTTAAGTAACACACCAATTAACAATTAAACAGGCATTAATTTCATTAAAT
This sequence comes from Myrmecophaga tridactyla, assembly GCA_004026745.1. Classification (NCBI taxonomy): domain Eukaryota; kingdom Metazoa; phylum Chordata; class Mammalia; order Pilosa; family Myrmecophagidae; genus Myrmecophaga; species Myrmecophaga tridactyla. The sequence continues at coordinate 25,175 of PVIY010017325.1, forward strand.
ATCAATTAATTGTTGGAGTACTCATTTTCCAGGAGTATATGCCACAGACACGGGTCAGAGTCATATAGAATGGTATCCAAAAAACAAAAAGGTGTCAGAGCAAGGGGGATCGTTCTGGAAGCAGGACACAGGGCCTCAAAACCCAGGTACAGGGGACTCATACCTACATATGAATATCCTAATCCACTGCTACCTTGGTAACCCATTCACCTGGTCAGATGTCTGAACCTGGAACAAGAAACTATTTCCCCCTTTGAAGTTTTAAAGCGCCAAGGAGTCTGGAGTGCCAGCAAGGCAGGGCAAAACCCAATTACTGAGCCTCTAGACTAACAGGCTGCAAAAGGCTTGATTATCATTATAATGCTCACTTGTCCTGCTGGGGCTCCAGAACTCAGGCAGCCAGACTCCTCATTCCTTAGGGACCCTTGGTCCCATGAGAGGCACCAAATGACACCAAACAAAAGCAGGGTTCGCTGCCTGATGTGCATAACAGCCAATCTATGACCCTGGGGTTTCAAAGAGAAAAAGAGTTTATTGCTAAGTACAAAGCAAGAAATCAAATGACCTCTCAGCCCAAAAATATGTATCCCCAAGCATTTTTTTTTATGGATTCAAAGAAGGTGAAGTGGTTACCATTACAATTGAAGTATAAACAGGGCTGGGACCAGATTAGAATAACCATCACAATAGTAAATATAAACAGGACTAATTAATATCAAACTAGTTCAGGGAGTTTCAGTAATTTCAGGTATTAACTTTTGGCTATTCTACACTGTACTAGAAGGAAAAACATCTGTATAGTGATTCAGTAATCATAATTATTTAATTCTTAACTCTCAGTTACAACTCTTCAACAATCTTTTGAGCAATTCATGGATCTGATTGTATTGTTCAGTACATGAACCCAAAAAATATCTGGCCAGATTATTTAGAGTGATGGAATGTTTATCACAGTTTCAAAAGAAAAAGAAGAAACCATATAGCTTTTTGTCTAAGTCTTTTCTACCTCACTTATCCTTTGTCCCTTTGCTTTGTCTTTCTGGAGAAGCTCATCTCTTCTCCCAACTGTGGTTATTATTTTTTTTATGGAGAACTACTAAATCTTCATCTTTAAGTTTTGTATTGCTCTTTGTGAGCAATACAAAAAATCTGACTACCCTAGATTGCCATGCTGGAAATCAGCAGTCCCAGATCAACAGTTGCAGATGAGGCCAGACTTCCAGTCATCCCATCTTTATTAGTCAGGGTTCTCCAGGGAAAAAGAACTGACAGCCTCTCTAAATATTACAAGATTATACAAAATTGTCTCATGCAACTGTGAGAAGCACGAGTCCAAATTCGATAGGGCAGCCTGCAAGCTGCAGACTCCAGTGAAGGTTTTCAGTGAATTCCCCAGGAGAAGCTGGCTGGCTAAGGCAGAAATGAAAATTCTCTCCTAACTGCTGAAATCATCACTTCTCCTTTTAAAGCCTTCAACTGATTGCATGTCTCGCATTGCCGAAGGCAGTCTCCTCAGTTGATAGTAGATGCCATCTGCCATAGATGCTAGCAACCTACTGATGATTTAAATCCACAAAATGTCTTCACAGTAACAATTAGGCCAGTTCTTGCTTGACCAAACAACTGGGCACCATTACTTGGCCAAGTGGACACATGACGTTAACCATCACACCGTCTCAATGCCAGACACCTCAAGCCATCACATCAACTCTTCATCGAGTCCTATCACCACATATCCATCACTGGCAACATGATCACCACCAAACAAAATCAGCTCAGTTGAAGCTGCTGAATTCCTGAACAACAAAATCATGAGATATAATTACAGATATTAAAAAATGGCTATTTAATCCAGTAAGGTGCAGAATAATTTATTACCCAGAAAAAAGGTAACTGGAGCATTGGGTTAGGAACCACGGAGTTCAACTTTTTGAGTGTCTATATGGTTCTTGCTGGATTCCTAGTTGATACATGGGAAAGAAATTATGAAGAGTTCTATGGTAGAAATGTTGTGTATAGTGCATAATTTTGTTGGCCACATAAATATTTAGCCCAGTCGATGAGAAATGTAGGAACTGAATTTAGAGATAAGATCAAATTTAAAGATGAAGATTTAGTAGTTCTCCATAAAAAAAATAATAACCACAGTTGGGAGAAGAGATGAGCTTCTCCAGAAAGACAAAGCAAAGGGACAAAGGATAAGTGAGGTAGAAGCAACTGAAGATTCTTGGTCTAGCAAGGAGTCTTCATTTCCAAATTAAGAGACTGGGAGAAAATTTTAAAAAGAGGGGAGGATGTGGCACCATTTATAGAAGAAGAAGAGGTGCTTGATGAGGAGAAAGGCAGTAGGATCAGATGCTGCAGAGAAATCTAAAAGGATGACGTCTAGAAACAATGCCAGTGTGATTTTGAAGGCAGTGGCGATCTTGTTAGAGGCCACCTATAAAAATCCAGATGGTGAGGAGGTGAGTCAGAAATTGGGGACCAGTGGGAGGTGTGAAGGGGGGTGGGAATTGGCTTGTGCATGAAGTTCAAACACAGAGTATTCATTCAGTTCTCCCTAAAAAATTGGAGCTGTGCATCCAATGACCACATTTACCATCACCAGAAGTAAAAAAAAAAACTGACTTCATTGCCTCACCATGTGATGCAATCAGGAAGACAGAAATATTACCTCTGCAATATTCAGACCAAAATGTTTGACCTGAAGCCAGCCTTTAAGAAACAATCAGGAAAGCTAGATTAAGGGATGTTTGTAGAAGATAAGAAGCCTGGAGTCTTCAAAAATGTGAAAGAGTTCTGGATTAGAGGATGACACAGACAAATCCAAGACTTGGTTTATTTCTTTGGTTTTAAAAGCTGTAAAGGAGATTTGAGTAGCAATTAAGCAAATATGAGTATGAATTCTTTATTGGATCAGTGTAAACTGTGCTTTCTTGGCTGAGTTAATGGCACCATGGTTATGTAGGAGAATGCCCTTATTCTTAGAAGAATGTGCTCAAACATCACATAGGGTGAAACATCATATCCATCATCTATCTTCAAATTGTTCAGAAAAAGAAAGTTATATAGATGGATAGTGTGTGTGTGTATATGTGTGTGTGTTTGTCTGTGTAGTCAAGAGCAAGAATTTGTTAATGTGATGAGGAGAAATGGATTGTGGTTCTCAAGGACAAATGTCAACTGGCCCCTCAAAGCTGTTCTTGGAGTAGAGAAAGGCACACCATTCAAGAACTACCTCCTTGTTCATCTCCTGTGCTCCAAGCGATCGGCTGCCTGGGAAGGAAGTCCTGGATCCCCAGCCCAGCCACTATAAACAAATAGCTTGGCAGTCTGAGTATCAGCCATCCTTGGGAAGAAGGAAGAGGTGACAGAATTTGTTTTGCTAACACCTTTTCTTATTATGAAAGTGACACATACTTACTATAAAAGATACAAACAATACTAGAAGTGTATAGAGTAAGTTTTCCCTCTCCATTTCACTGCTCAAGGGGGCTACTATTGACCTATCAAGCATTTCTTTCAAATTACATTGCTTCTTTTCAAATTACATTGTTGGATGCCCCTGAGAGTAGCTTTTTGTACACATCCAAACTACTTTGCGAGGCAAGCTTTTTGTTTTTTTTAATAAGCAACTGCTTTATCAGAGCATTAGATTTAAAATTAGAGAAGTTTATAATGTACAAACTCAGAGAATTGAACTTGAGAGCATGGGTTATCAGGTTGGGGCCTATTGCAAAGTGTCCTAGATTGTAAACTCTTACAGTAGTCACATCTAGTCATAACATCTAACTGTTATTTCTAAATTCTGAGATACTGAGCTGTTTGTATATAAACCTGGTTGTGCCCAGAAACTTCAGGTATTTATGTAACACCCAAGACTCAGAGTTAGAGCTCTGAAGTTGTGAAAGTCAGCATTACCCCATATGGCAACTGTTTAAAAAGTTGAAAAAGTGATCAGATTTCAACTACAGCTATGAATAAAATTGATCTGGATAGGACTAAGGTAAATCAGAATACAGGGTAAAGGATAATATGGCCCATATTTGAAAAATTCAACTTCTGTGTGAAACCAAAGGAAGAAATGTTTATTTGGTATAAAAATTATATTTTACCTAATTTAACTTGTAGAGTCAGTTTAGTTGAACACCATAATACATGGAATCTTGAATAGGACATGAGATCTTGTTGGTTTGTCCAGGTTGGTGTGATGCTCCAATATATCCCATAGTAACTTGGGCAGATGATAAAAAAGTATTTGAAAAGTCCACTTGGGTGACTGGGGATGAAGAAGGAAATATTCAACTTCTCCATTTGGGGAATCCCTGATACTCTCTCAAGCAGTAGGAACAACTGTTCTAGTTTGCTAGCTGCTGGAATGCAATATACCAGAAACAGAACAGCTTTTAAAAAGGGGAATTTACGAAGTTACAAGTTTACAGTTTTAAGGCTGTGAAAATGTCCCAATTAAAGCAAGTCTATAAAAATGTCCAAGCTGAGGTATCCAGGAAAAGATACCTTGATTCAAGAAGGCCAATGAAGTTCAGGGTTTCTCTCTCAAGTGGAAAGGCACATGGCGAACACAATCAGGGTTTCTCCCTCATCTGGAAAGGCACATGCCGAACATAGCATCATCTGCTAGCTTCCTCTCCAGGCCTCCTGCTCCTTGAAGCTCCCTGGGAAGCATTTTCCTTTTTCAGCTCCAAGGGTTGCTGGATGGTGGACTTTCTGCTTCTTGTGGCTATGTCATTCTCTGCTCTCTCAGATTCTCCCTGAATCTCTCCAAAAATGTTTCCTCTTTTATAGAATTCCAGTAAACTAATCAAGACCTACCTGAATGGATGGAGGCACATCTCCATCTAATCAAGTTTAATCCCACTCTTGATTGAGTCACATCTCCATGGAGATAATCTAATTAAAGTTCCCAACATACAGTACTGAATAGGGATTAGAAGAAACCATTGATCTCACAAAATCATTTAGGATTAGAGCTTTGCTTTTTTAGGGTACACAAACCCTTTCAAACCAGTACAATAACCAATTCAATAGGCTGACCCCTCGATCTTGGGGCTCACCCCTGTGAAACTTATTCCTGTAAAGGATAGGCTAAGCCTACTTATAATTCTTCCTGTGAGTCACCCCCCAGAAAACCTCTTTTTTTGCTTAGATGTGGCCTCTCTCTTTACGGCAACTTAGCAAGTGAATTCACTGCCCTCCCCCTCAAAGTACAATATGACTCCTAGGGGTGTAAATCTCTCTGGCAATGTGGGACAGAACTCTGAGGATGAGCTGAGACCTGGCATCATGGGATTGAGAAAGACTTCTTGAAAAAAAGGGGAAGAGAGAAATGAGACAAAGTAAAGTTTCAATGGCTGAGAGATTTTAAACAGTCAAGAAGTTACTCTGGAGTTTATTCTTATGCATTATATAGATATATCCCTTTTTAGTTTATGGTGTATTGGAATGGCTAGAGAGAAGTACTTCTAACTGTTGAGCTGTGTTCCAGTAGTCGTTTTTTGTTGACTGAGCAATTTTGGTTTTTGTATTGTTGTTCCAGTAGTCTTGATTCTTGTAGATGATTGTATAATGATGTAGGTTTTATGATGTGACCATGTGGTTGTGAAAAAAAAATTAGAGAACTTTAAAAATGGAAAAGCCTAGTCTTCTTTAAATTAAAGTTATGATTCTTATTATTCTAGAATACTCTGGGAAGTCTTTTACAATTAATTTTAAGGAGCGGTTTTTACAACTTAAATTCCCTAGAAAATTTTATATATATTTGATTTTCTTTGTAGGAACTCCAGTTATTCAATTAGCAAGCAAAATCTTCCCAAGCATTGAATAATCATCATAAATTAATAAATTATGTTCTTTTAAATGGTCCAACCCTGTTTATGAAGAGTGAAATTTACTTTTAAAATTACAAGTCTAATCAGTTGCCTAATTGCACATTTTATACTGAAATCCCAAGACTGTTGAGCCCAAAATACCTTAAACATTATAAATATTTAAAATATCAAGTCTTTACAGGCTATTCCTTAATGCAAAAATATTAATACAACGGGGTTCAGTTTAATTTATCAGGCTTATAATGAGTTTTAAGTCTTCCTTGATTAAAATACACAACAAAAACACAGGGACCTCATAAGAAAGTTGCAGGGCTGACCCAAGCAGTGTTATCCCCCCACCTCTAGAACTCCCAGGTGATGCATCTGACAAGGGATACATTGCTAGACCAAAGGGTTTGCCACAGCTATTCAGAGGATTCAAGTTTCACTTGATCTAAGTCTAGTCAATTAATTATGTAGCCTAACCATGCCCCTCCCTAGTAAGAGAGTTTTGGAGATAGAGTCATGTATCCCAACAAAATTCAAGGCCCAATCCAAGTTCCTATAGTATGAACCAATTTGTAAATTGTATCTTTGATTAACTTAAGGTGAGTAGGATCTTCAAGGATTCTATTTAGCTGTGGTCAAACTGAATCATGGGTGGATCTTAATCCATAGGAGTGGAGGAGTGGGTTCCTTTTAAAGAGAGGAGCTCCTGACAGAGTCAGTGGAAGGAAGGGGAAGACATGGGTAGAAGCCAGAAGTCAGGGGAAGTCAGAGAGCAGAGAAGGATCAAGATAAGCAGAACACTACCAACTCCAGGAGAAAGCAGAACCTGGCCCACATCTTGGTGTTGGGCTTGTAGCCTTCAAAATCATGAGACAATAAAGGTTTGTTATCTGAGCCACCCATTGTGTGCTCTTTGTCATAGTGATACTGAACAAACATGGGGTTCTCTGCCTCATGCTCTTAGGGTTTCAAAGAGAGAAAGAGTTTCTTGCTTAGCTTGAAGCAGAAGATTGGATGGCCTCTTGGCCTAGAAATCTTTCTCTGAGTCTAAGGGTTTTTTATGGATTCAAGCAAGGGAAGGTGGACTTGCTACAATTACAAGTATAAGCAAATACAATTTACAAATGTAAAGGAGTGGACCTAGGCTAACAAGTCATTGGTTCATTCTGGGCTGACTCAGGTTCCTTCATTAACATTAGGAGTTGTCTTTATGATTTTATAATCACTAAGAGTCTTTTATAAGACTCTAGAGTTGTAAAACGAGGTGGGACCAGTCATGAGGATTTAACAATTTGCAGTTGAGTAGGTTTCAGTAATTTCAGGTATTTCCTTTTAGCTATACTACAATATACCAGAAAGTAAGAAAAAAAGGCATAAATATAATGATTCAGTAACCATAATTATTTGTTAAATTTAAATTTCTCAATTACAATTGCAACTCTGGCAAACTAAGACAGAGGGTTTCTTGTATTTTTGCATTTTTCTTTCTTACATTTTACTTCTTTTTCTGGCTTTTAAGATATGTAAATGATACACACTTATAATCTACATTTCTCCTAGGCTCTGACTTGCCCTACAGCTACAAATTCTATGGTCTTTCCAAACACCAACTTCTTCAAATAAAGGAGGAAGTCCACACCCTTCTTAGCCTACCAAATCCATAGAACAGAATTTAGCAATCCATAGTTGTCCAGTGTACCCTGGAGGTCCTCAGGAGAGGAGTGGCGGCTGAGTAAAGAAGGAAAGCACATTTTAGGCAGGAGGCCCTGGGGCCAGGCTCTGAAGCCCAGTGTCCTGGAGGTCCAGCTTCGAAGGTAGCCAGTGTGCTGCTCCTCTCCTTCTAATACTCCTTATCTTTGATATTCCATGCTCCTGATAGGTCCTTTGTTTTCTGGCTCTTTGAAGATTTTCTCTTCATCACTGGTTTTAAGCAATTTGATTATGATGGTGCCTTGGTGTAATATTCTCCATGCTTCTTCTGCTTTGGGTAATTAAGGTTTTGTGAACTGTGGGTTTATAACTTTTGTCAAATTTGGTAAATTTTGTCCAATATTTCTTGTAATATTTTCTCCATCCATCCCTGCCCCTGTCTTCTGGGACTCAAAATTACACAAATAATAGGCTACTTGATGTTGGTCCACAGAGCACTAGTTCACTGACACTGCTCTTTCTTCTCTTTTCTTTTCTTTTTCTGTTGTTTGTCTTTTTTTTTTTTCCCTCTGTGATTCATTTGGGATGATTTCTGTTGAGAGGTATTCAAGTTCATTCATCCTTTCTTAAAATGCTGTTAATCCCATCCAGTAATATTTTTCATTTCTTGAAGCTCTATCTGAGTTGTTCTATGTCTATTTGTATAGATATGCTTCCCCTGCCTTCTCGAACATTTGGAACTGTTTTAACATGTTTGTCTACTAATTCTGTATTTGGTGTCATTTCTGGATCTGTTCAAACGACTGATTTTCTCTGAAGCATGGGTCATATGTTCCTGCTTTTTTGCATGCTTGGTAATTTTTATTGGATGTCAGTGTTAATGGACAAAGACAGTGGATTCTTTTGCCTGATGCACTCAAATGATCAATTCCTGAGACACTGGGGTTTCAAAGAGAGAAAAAGTTTAATACTAGGTGTGTAGCAGGAGATCAGATGGCCAAAATCTGCCTCCCTGAACTGCAGTAATTCTGATAGTTTTATAATATCAAAAGACGGGTAGGTTTGATGATAATGAGCACAGTGAGAGGTGATACAATTATTGAGCATGCATAAATTGATTACATGCTTAGTCACTGAACATATATGAGAAGATGGTAGTTTAATATGATGATGGATGTGATTTTTAGTATTATAATGTGGTATAGGTGGCTTGTGGGTTAATGTTTAAGCTACTGTGTATGTCAGATGGACACACTTTGGTTAAATCCAGTCTTGGTTATCAAGATAGCTTTGGACTTGGGGTGGGTGAGTTCCGGACGGAGCCAAGACCCTTCATTAATAAACTCTAGGAGCTGTCTTTAGTGATTTACAAGACTCTAAAGTTGAAAAACTGGATAAATAGGTACAAATGAAGGTTAGTCACAAGGTTTTTACAATCACAAGGGCAGAAGATAAAGGCTAAACAATCATTATCAGAAATCAAGGCAACTGGATTACAATCTAGAGATTTCAGGTATTTCCCTCTGTCTACTCCAATATACCAGAAAATGAAAGGGAATATCTATATAATGATTCAGTAATCAAAATCATCCCTTATGTCCTAATTTCTCGATTACAATAGTCATGGTGAATATTATGTTTTTGGGTGCAGGAATTTTTCCGTTTACCTTTAAATATTTTGGGGCTTTGTTTTGCAATGCCCTTAAGCTACTTTGAAATAATATGATCTCTTCAAGTCTTGTTTTTTAAGTGTAGGGCTAATTTAGCCCCACAACGGAAGTAATACCCTTTTGACTACTTTACTTGATCCCTCATCTGTTAGGAGTCTTTTCTTCTCTGGTTGGTGAAAGAGGAATTCTTCCTGCCCTGGTGTGAGCCACAGGGATTGTTCCACCTAATAATTTCTCATGATTTTTTCCCTGGCTTCAGCTTCCTCACAAACTCACATTCTTTAGTACTCCACTGAAGTGCTGAGGGAGCCCTCTGCAGATTTCCGGAGTTCTTTATGACACTCTATCCTCTGTGGTACTCTGCCCTGTGACGTCTCCCTGCCTTAGCTACCCCATCTCTGAGCTCTGCCTCCTTAACTCAGGGAGACTCCAGGCTATACCTGGGCCTCTTCCCTGCATCAATCCAGAGATCACTATTCTCGGTTGCCTATTGTCCAATGTTTGAAAACTGTTGTTTCCTTTTGGGGGGGGGAGGGATGGTTGGGGGTGGTAGGTGGAGATAAATCCTATCCCTATAGTTCCACCATGACCAGGAAGAGAAACTCTCCCTTTGTGATCCCTAAGTAGCCAATCCTCTCAGACTTTGATGGTGGGTGTTTGGTTCACGGCCATCAGCAGCAGCAGCTCTCCGAGCCTGTTAGAAATCTCAGCTCTACTGTCACATTATTCCTTTTAACAAACTCTCCTGGTGCGTCATACATGTATTAAGCAATGCCTCAAGAAGCAAGCTCAAAAGAGCAATAACACCTTACATTTTGGTTTAAATAATACAAAACAAAACAATGAATTTGAGGACAATAAGAATTCCACCTACACCTAGCATTAAAAAGGTTATGTTGTTTGGTTTGTCCTTGATCTGGAACAATTTCCCCAGGATTACAGTAACCACAGGTCATACAAAACATATTTATTTTATTTCATCTTTTAACTTAAATTCAATTTGGCGAAAGAGCTCTTTTATCCTCAGTGTCATTTTGGTTTTGTAGAGTGGACACTTCCCAAGTCTGGGTTCGTCACTCAGCATGGCCAATAAACATCACACAGAACAGGGCTGCAGAGGAAAAAGAGGTTTATTTATGCCAGTGGGAGAACAGGGGAATTTTCCCAGATCTTTCTCCCTGAAGTGATTTTTCAATTGGCTTGTTCATAGCGAATAGTATTAAATGCTTCTAGTAAACTCATTCGTAAGTTACTGTGTGTTATATACAGATCTCACTGCCACTGTATCTGGTCACTTATGGAGTTGGAGAATAATATGCTGAGCAGAAGAAAACAATCAAAATGCCAATAACAGGCACCCTTTTAACAGAACAAACTCTGGGAAATCCCACTCTAAATTCATTATGGGATATAACAGATAATAGCAAAATATTAACACGGTTAAAAAAATAAGTTAAAAAAAAAACACTCCAGGGCAGGCCACGGTGGCTCAGCAGGCAAGAATGCTCGCCTGCCATGCCAGAGGACCTGGGTTCAATTCCTGGTGCCTGCCCATGTAAAAAAATAAATAATAAAAAAAAAAAGACTCCAAACACCGAAACTGAACAATATTCTCCCCAGATACAGAAATCTCTCTGCCTCCCTAATGTTTGTTTTAACTGAAAGATGCTGCCATTTTTTGTGTCTTTTATACCAAAGGTGTAGACATAGCAGTCTATAATTTATAGTTAGAGATCTACATTCTTGCTTTGCTGATTTTCTGCCTCTGCTCTCCTGCCCTCATTCATTCAACAGATATTTATTGGGTGTCTTCTATATTTTTAGCACTTTTATGTGCCAAGGATATCATGCTTAACAAGACTTGAATAGTGTCTGAAAACATGAAGTACTCGGACAACAACAAAAAGCCTGGATTCCATGGAAGAAACACATCTAATAGTTCTATATCCTTTGGCAAATTATAGCTAGGAAGAAATCTTCCCAGTTCGTAAACATGGTGAAGTCACACTAATCCATCTTTTTAACTGCAGAGGTAGGAAACCACCTTAATCCAACTGCAAATCCCCAGAAATGAACAACATGTGTGGGGCCAAAATCAAAATGTAATGTTGATGAAGCATTTATAGGGAATCTGTTGCAGGTTGAGAAACATTGTTTGCCTATGGATGTCCAATTGCCCCAACGCCAGTTTTTGAAAAGGCTATCTTTCCTCCATTGACTTGGAGGAAGTCCATTGCCAATTTGAAGCTGTTATGTACCCCAGAAAAGCCATGTTCTTTTTCCTGAAACAATCTTGTGGGGGGAGTCATGTTTCTTTCAATCCTGATTTAATATTGAGGGGTGGAAATCTTTGGTTGTATTGTTTCCATGGAAATGTGACATACCCATTTATGGGTGTAAACTCTGATTGGATGGAGATGTAACACCACCCATGTAGGTGGGTCATCACTAGTTTACTAGAGTCCCTTAAAGGGAGATACATTTTGGAGAAAATACAGTTGCTTCAGAGCGGATCGAGATGCAGACATTTAAAAATGCTTGGAGTGGGCGGCTGCCGTGGCTCAGCAGGCAGAGCTCCGACCTGCTGTGCTGGAGGTCTGGAGTTCGATCCCTGGTGCCTCCTGCCCATATGCAAATTAAAAAAAAAAATGCTTGGAGTGCCAACAGAGAGAGCAGACACCTAGATACCCAGATATTTGGAGATGCAGAGCACAGCAGACATTGCCATGTGCCTTCCCATGAGATGCTGAACAAGCCAGAATCTGGAGAGAGCAAAGGGAAGCTAAGAGATAAATCCAGAGTTTTGCCCCAGAACAGTTAAATGAAGGTCTATGAAAACTTAGAGAGGAAGCCCCTGGAATCAGAAGCTGGAAGCAACCCAACAGGGAACAAGGACCAGCAGATGCCAGCCACATGCCTTCCCATGTGACATTGGCCTTTCTTGAGTTAAGGTATCTTTTTCTGGATGCCTTGGTTTGGACATTTTGATGGCCTTACAACTGTAAACTTATAACTTAATAAATTTCCATTTTAAAAGCTGTTCCATTTCTGGTATATTGCATTCTGGCAGCATTTTAGCAAACCAATACAACTTGCTTTTGCAATTTTGTGAAAAAATCATTTGGGTTTATTTGTGTGGGTCTGTTTCTCAGTTCCCTGTTCTCTTCCATTGTGTCCATCCCTGGTGCATTGAACTGTGTATCCCAGTTTGGACATGTTCTTGGTCTTGGTCTGCATGCTGGTGGGTGTGGACTCTTGTCAACAGGATCTCTTGACGATGTTAGTTAAGGTGTGGCCCAACTGAATCAAATGAATTAAAGTCAATTGGGCTTTAATCTGATTACTGGAGTCCTTTATAAGCAGAGTAAAAGGCAGACAGAGGAAGTCCTGGGCAGTAGCCAGAAATTAGAAGTCAGTGGAACCCAGAAGAGAAAGAAGATATTGCTGTGCGCAATGCCATATTTCAGAAAAGCCAGGGACCAAGGATGGCCAGCAGCCAGCCCCAAAATACCACAGTCTTTTGGGAGAAAGCATCTTTGCTGAAGACTCAAGTTTGGACTTTGCCTAACCTCACAATCATGAAACAATAAATTCCTGTTGTTTAGACCAACCCGTTGTATGGTTTTTGTTTTGGCAGCCAGAAAATTAAAACAATATCCCTCCACCAGGACTATACAGTGTTGATCACTGTAGTTATTTAATAAGCTTTGAAACAAATAAACTGATTCCCACCCTCTTTATTCTTTTTCAAAATTATTTTAGCAGTTCTACTTCCTTTTGCCTTTGATATAAATTGTAGAATAATCTTGTACAAATACACAGATAATCTTCCTGGGATTTTGATAGGAATTGCATTAAGCCTGTGCATCAATTTGGGGAGAACTGCCACCTTTATTATGTTGAGTCTTCTAATCTATGAATGTGGTATGTTTCTCTGTTGATTTAGACATTCTTTGCCTTCTTTAAACAGTGTTGTATACTTTTTAGCATACAAGTACTATATATGTTCTGTTTGATTTTGTTCCAGTTTGCTAGCTGCCGGAATGCAATATAACAGAAACAGAATGACTTTTAAAAAGGGGTATTTAATAAGTTGCTAGTTTACAGTTCTAAGGCTGAGAAAATATCCGAATTACAACAAATCTATAGAAATGTCCAATCAAAGGCGTCCAGGGAAAGATACCTTGGTTCAACAGGGCCAATGAAGTTCAGGATTTCTCTCTCAAGTGAGAAGGCACATGGCAAACAAAGTCAGTTTCTCTCTCATCTGGAAAGGCACATGGTGAACACGGTCAGGGTTTCTCCCTCATCTGGAAGAGCACATGGCGGACACGGCATTGTCTGCTAGCTTCTTCTCCTGGCTTCCTGTTTCATGAAGTTCCCTGGGAGGCATTTTCCTTCTTCATCTCCAAAAGTCGCTGGCTCTTGGACTCTCTGCTTCGTGATGCTACAGCATTCTCTGCTTTCTCTGAATCTCCTCCTTTCTCCAAAATGTTTCCTCTTTTATAGGACTCCAGAAACTTGTCAAGACCCACCCAAATGGGTGGAGACATGTTGTTACCTAATCCAGTTTAACAACCACTCTTGACTATATCACATTATCCAGGGAGATGATCTGATTACAGTTTCAAACATACAGTATTGAATAGGTATTATTCTACCTTTATGAAATGGAATTTTGATTAAAGCATGCTTTTCTAGGGTCCATACATCCTTTCAAACTAGCACAGATTTATACCTCAGTATATATTTTTTGAGTGATTTTAACTGGTATTATATTTTTTCTTTTTTTTAACTTTTTTATTGTATAATATAACATATACACAAAGCAAAGAAAGAAAAAAAACAATAGTTTACAAAGCACTCTTCAACACTTCACCATAGTGGTTTATGTTCAATTGCTAGTATCATCAACTTTTGCATGTTGATTTTGTATCCCTTGTGAACTTATTAGTTCAGGGAGGCCTTTGTTTCATTTTATTTTTAGTAAATACCTTTGGATTTTCTACATATAAAATGATACCATCTACAAGTAGGGACAGTTTTATTTCTTCCTTTCTAAACTGTGTGCCTCCTATTTCCTTTTCTTCCTTATGTACCAGGTATTGCCTCCAGCACTACTTCAAATAAGAATCGTGATAGAGGACATTCTTTTTTTTATGATGAATTATATTTATTGACATGAAAAGCTGCTCATTGCTTAATGTCAGGTGAAATGATTTTTCTTTTAACTTTTGATCATTCCATTCTACATATATAATCAGTAACTCACAATACCATCACATAGTTGCATATTCATCATCATGATAATTTCTTGGAGAATTTGCATCTATTCAGAAAAAGAAATAAAAAGAAAACAGAAAAAAATTCATATATACATACCCCTTACCCCTCCCTTTCACTGATGACTAGCATTTCAAACTAAATTTATTTTTACATTTGTTCTCCCTATTATTTATTTTTATTCCATATGTTCTACTCCTCTGTTGACAAGGGTAGATAAAAGGAGCATCAGACACAAGGTTTTCACAATCACACAGTCACATTGTGAAAGCTATTCATTATACAGTCATCTTCAAGAAACATGGCTACTGGAAAACAGCTGTACATTTTCAGGCAGTTCCCTCCAGCCTCTCCAGTACATCTTGACTAACAAGGTGATATCTATTTAATGCGTAAGAATAACCTCCAGGATAACCTCTCGACTCTGTTTGGAATCTCTCAGCCATTGACATTTTATTTTGTCCCATTTCATTCTTCCTCCTTTTGATCGGGAAGGTTTTCTCAATCCCTTGATGCTGAGTCTCAGCTCATTCTAGGGGTTTTCTCAATCCCCTGATGCTGAGTCTCAGTTCATTCTAGGATTTTAGTTCCACATCACCGGGAAGGTCCACACCCCTGGGAGTCATGTCCCACGTAGACAGGGGGAGGGTAGTGAGTTGATAGCAGACATTCTTGCTTTATTCCTGTACCTAAGAAAACATTGTCTTCCACCATTAAGTATAATGTTAGCTGTTGGTTTTTGTAGATGCTTTTTATCAATTGAAAAAGTTTCCTCGTATTACTATTTTTCTGAGAATTTTTATCATAAACCTATGTTGAATTTAGTCAAATGCTTTGTGTCTGCATCAATTGACATGACATGTTAATATGATGAATTACATTGATGGATTTTCAAATATTGAACCAGATCTGTATCCCTGGAACAAACTCCACTTGGTCATAGTGAATAATTTAAAAAATACATTGCTGAGTTCTATTGGCCAATATTTTGTAAAGGATTTTTGCATCTATATTCATGAGGTTTCTTTTTTTTGTTCTTTCTTTTTCTGGCCTTGGTATCAGGGTAATACTAATTTCATAAAACGAGTTGGGAAGAGTCATATCATCTTTTATTTTGTGGAATAAATTGTGTAGAATTGGTTTTAATTCTTTCAACATTTGGTAGCGTCTTCAGTGAAACCATCTGTGCCTGGGTATTTCCTTTTTGAGAGTTTTAAACTTAGGACTTCAATTTCCTTAATAGTTGTGTGGCTCTTCAAAGTATTTATTTTATAACAGGTGAGTTATAGTATTTTCCCTATTCTTCCCCCAAAGTGCAACTAATAAGAATGGATATTATATGTAAAATAAGTATTAAAAGACTCTGAAAGGTGGAGAGAAAAAGATCCCTGGCTAGGGACCTCAGGACCCAAGAAATGGGTGGTAAAATCCCTTGGTTTTCTTTTTTGCCCTATGATCAACCAACTATAGTTTAATATATGAATGTGTCAAAATTCACTTAACTCTTCTTTTTGCTATTTAGTTTATCTCAAAGAAATTTACATCTCTGTATTTACTTCAACTACATTTGAGTAACTATCTTTTCATGAGATGCCATTTCAGATGTTGTAACTATATACAAAGGTCTCTTCTCTCAAAGAGTTTACAATCTAGTGACAGAAACAGTTATGTAAACATATATTATCACAACAAAATAATAAATGTTAAGTTGGGTATAGATAGATGTAAGGTGCTATAGTAGCTAGTGGAGGTATTGAGCCACACCTGGAAGTATTAGCTGAATTAATTTTTATTTGTTGGTATGTTAATTTTTTTTTTTTTTTTTGGCAATGCTCTTTATGAAGTTGAGGAAGTTCTCCTTTATTACTAGTTTACTGAAGGTTTTATCATCACTGGGTGTTGAATTCTGTTAAATGTTTTTTTTTTCTGCATTAATTGAAATAATATGATTTTCTTCTTTTTTCAAAGAAATGTGGAAAATCATATTAACTGAGTTTTGAATGTTAAATCACTCATATTTTATGATAAACCCCACTTGGCCCTGATGTATTATCTTCATATATATATATTGCTGGACCAGATTTTCTAATATTTTGTGAGGGATTTTTGTATCTATGTTCAAAATCTCTATACTTTTCTTGTAATGTCTTAGTCAGGTTTTGGTATTAGGATTATATAGGCTTCATCAGATAAGTTGGGAAGTATTCTCTCCTCCTCTATTTCTGAGAAAGCGTATGTAGAATGGATGTCATTTCTTCCTTGAAGATATGATAGAATTCACCAATAAACAATCTGGGCCTGGGCTTTTCTAGAAAGGGAAGGTTTATGATTATGAATTTAATTTCTTTATCAATATGGAGCTCTTTAGATGCTCTATTTCATCTTCCTTCAGATTTGGTCATTGTATTTTTTAATGAATTGTGTCTAAGCTTATTTAATTCTTGAATGTGGGTTAAAAACTAAAAGATCGGCAAAGACTTCAAGCATAGAAAACTGCATGTCACAGGTGTGGAGTGTATGTACATGCATATACATTTGATTTGTTGTTTCAGTAGCATAAGGTCATGGGTGAGAAGTGGTGGAAATGGCTATTGAAGAAGAGCTGTTTGAATTGAATTTGCTAAACTTTGAGGGATTTTTTAGCCATGTCCAGATTTTCCTTCATAAGGCCAAAAATAATGATTACTTCCTTAAGACATTAGGATAAATATATACATTTATAAATAAATATAAATGTATATTTTTAAATTTCATTTAAGCAAAAAAGAAATTTAATAGCAAGTTATTATCCTCAAAGTTAAGGAAATGCAAAGGAACCAGGCTTGCAAATGTCCAGAGGCAAGATGACAGGATAACTCTTGAGTGACCTGGGGCAGGAAGAGTTGGGTGGTCTCCTGAGGGGGTGGACACTGGCCTTTTCTGGACATTTTTTAGTTCTGCTCGAGTTTGCAATTCCAGAGAGAGTGTGTGTCTGTTTGCTTTGTTTGTCCCTCTCCCAGAGCAGCAACTCTCAGTTGTGCCTGTGTACTGGAATCACCTGGGGAGTTCTAAAAAACACGTTGACTTCCCAGCTCTGCCCCCAGAAATTCTTGATTGCTGATAATTTGTCTGCAGTCACACTGGGACTTGATCTTTTCTGGAGCTACCTAGTGCTGCTAGAGTGCAGCATCTTCAAGAGCATCCTGTGGGGCCTGAGCCTAGGCCAGAGAGTGCACTTACCTGCAGGGATGTTGGGGTTGTACGTGGCCATTGGTGAAGACTCCCCATCTGCTCTGTAGATTTTTGCCATAGACAGTGATAACAAGCTCACTAACTGGGGCTTCCACTGTGACTCTGAAGACACACATGCACGGTGGACATTACCTGATTGTTGGGATTAGGTAGAATACAAGGTGTATCACTGCCCTAAGAGGCCGAGTACAGGCATGATAGACTAAGGTTGGGCTCCACTGAGCCTCAGGGCCCCTCTTTGGCTGGCTTTACCTTGGAAAGAAAGCCACTGATCATGAGACTGCCTGATGTCAGATTCCTCAGTAGGGCTGAATGTGTGGGAGCATGGGATCAGTTTTGTTTGATAGATGGAGGGTATTGGTTTATGGCTGTATTTATCTCTCGGGCTGCTTTTGATCATTCTGCTCAGAAGGATCATCTCTCTGTTGCCAAGAGAAATCCTGGGGAGTAGCAGTGAATGGGCACTGATTAGAGTTTCAACAATTTTGTCCTTTCATAAGGCCAAACGTTCTTTCCAAACAAACATGCGGTTCTCTGCCTAATGGGCATAACAGACAATCTATGACACCGGGGTTCCAAAGAGAGAAAGAGTTTACTGCTAAGTGCAAAGCAGGAGATCAGATGACCTCTTGGCCTAAAAATCTGTCTTCCTGAACTACAGTAACTCTGATACTGTTAAAGCATCCAAAGATGAGCATGCTTCAGGGTGATGCGTACAACAGCTAGAGAGGACGAGGTTGGAGGTGATCTAGTTATTAAGCATGCACAGATTGATTACATGCTACCTTTGTCAAGTAAAAGAGTTTAGGAATTGGGGAGGATTAGCTCTGGGCTGACTCAAGTTCCTTCTTTAAGAAATATGAGGGGCTATCCTGGTGATCATTAGACTCTGAAGTTGTAAAACAGAATAAGGGGGTTTAAGGATGGTGTTTTTGTTTGCTAAAGCTGCCGGAATACAATATACCAGACATGGATTGGCTTTTTCAAAACAGATTTATTAAGTTACGAATTTACAGACCTAAGGCCATAAAAATGTCTGAATTAAAGCATATGGAGAAAGATACCTTGACTCTGAAGAAAGGCCTG
Organism: Myrmecophaga tridactyla; assembly: GCA_004026745.1. Lineage (NCBI taxonomy): Eukaryota > Metazoa > Chordata > Mammalia > Pilosa > Myrmecophagidae > Myrmecophaga > Myrmecophaga tridactyla. The sequence continues at coordinate 43,932 of PVIY010017325.1, forward strand.
TGGCGTCTGAGGTTTCTCTGTCACATGGGAAGGCACATGGTGATATCTACTGGCCTTCTTTCTGGGCTTCTGATTTCAAATGGCTCTCTCAGCTCCTGTTTCCAGTGGCTTTCCCTCTAAGTGTCTGTGGTTCCTCACTTAGCTTCTCCTGGGCAGACTCTGGGCTTCGTCTCTTAGCTTAGCATCTCCAAATGTCTGTGTCTTGGTTTAATCTCTCTGTTCTCTATGTCAGCTCTGTAATCCCCCTCTCTCCTTGAGCTCTCCTAAGGCTCCAGTAAACTAATTAAGACCCACCTGGAATGGGCAGGGTTACATCTCAGTGAAAATAATATAATGAAAACGTTCCACCCACAATTAAGAGGGTAACATCTCCATGGAAACAACCCAATCGAAAGATCCCACCCACAATAAGTCTGCATCCATAAGATTAGATAAAAAGAGCATGGGTTTTCTGGGGTACATAATAATTCTCAACCAGCACATGGAACCAGTTTCAGGGTTATTAACAATCACAAGATAAAAGGTTACATAGTTATACAAGCATTATTAGAGATCAAGGCACCTGGATTACCCTTCAATAATTTCAGATATTCCATTTCCATTGTTTTACAATATAGGAGAAAGTAAGAAAAGCATCTATATAATGATTCAGAAATCATAATTATTTGTTAATTCTTAACTTTCAATTACATTCTTTCTCATGTAATAAAAGGAATTGATAAAAAAGACAACCACCAAGCATATCCCAGCAAAGGGCTTCATATTCTTAAAATCCCTTCAAAGGATAAGTGGCACCACTACCATGCAATTCTAGCTCTAACTTCCCAGAGTTTGGTCTAATTTCACACATTAAGGGCATGATCCTCAGTAAGACTGCTCTTATCACAAACATTAACAATAAATTCGGGGGTTCCCAGGACAGCTCCACTTCAGACCAATCTGGCTATAAATGTGGGGGCTCTCACCACTCCCTCAGGTTCAATAATTTGCTAGAATAATTCACAGAACTCAGGAAAGTGTTACACTTAATTATAGTTATAACAAAACAAGGATAAAAATTGGGATCAGCCAAAAGAAGAGATGCAGGTCTGGGAGGGTCTTGGATGTGCAGCTTCCAGGTCTTCTCCTTGTACAGTCAGGATGCATCACCTTCTAGCACATCCGTATGTAATACTAACCAGGGAGACTCACCTGAGCTTCAGTGCCCAGAGTTTTTATTGGGTTTCATTAGGTACGCAGGATTGATTGAATTGATCCCCACAAGATTGAACTCAATCCCTAGCTCCACTCCCCTTTGCAGAGGTCAGGCTGATATGAAGTGGCTCAAACCCCAACCCCCTACTCACATCATTGGTTGATCTTTCTGTGGTGGGCAGTATGCCCCCCCTTCCAAGCCACGTCCTTAGCATAAACTCTCAGATATCTTCCAGGGACCTATGAGAATAATAAAGACACTCCTAACAGTGTTTACCAGCTCTGCTAGCTGGGACAAAGGCCAGAGCTTTCTTTGGAGGCTAAAGTCCTTACTAGACAGGCATCAACTTCTTCCATTTCATAATTCCTTTTCCTTCTCTCATTTAGCCATTAAGTAAGTTCCAGACCTGGTTCTCAGAGCCTAAGAGAAATTTCGGACAAACTAAATCATAGTAGGAGAGCTAAAGGAAGGTTTTTCATATGCCTCTCTTTTTATTGCCTGATCTCTGGGTTTGAATAATCAATCACTAGAAATGTCAAGCGTCCTTACAGTGGGTCACACAGATTGCTATTTCGGCTATGAAGAGGGGAGTTTAGTGGAGATGCAAAATGGGGTCACAAGGACAACTGCCAGATTCCTGTTCTATACCAGGCTGATGTCCAAATGAGATTAGGTTACAACAAAACAGAAACTCCTCTTATGATGTGATTAAAACCAAGACAGTGGCTTTGGTACATGTGAGGGGGCAATACAAAGTCTCAAGTAAAAGGCAGTGTAAAGAACAATGCTAAAAAGTATTTGCAGAGTCATTTCTTTCTTCTTTTAATTTTTTCCTTAGAAACACTGACATCTCCATATCTTTCTTAGGTTTTACCAAGGGGACTGCATGTAAAGGTCATTTTTCTTGTCAGTGTGTGTATACTTCAATAGCATGCTAATTTTCGGATAAAGCCATTATATTCCTGATACAAATTCCTCTTGTGGAGTATCACCAGTGATAGCTTTTTTCCATCTGAAATTCATTTACAAAGTATTTCCTTCATTAGGTAGAAAGTAAGTGTTGTTTGGAAAAGGGACATTATGCTTTACAACTTTTTTGTCCTATTTCTCAATGTTCTAGTTTGTTAGCTGCCAGAATGCAATATACCAGAAATGGAATGACTTTTAAAAAGGAGAATTTAGTAAGTTGCTAGTTTACAGTTCCAAGGCCGTGAAAATGTCCTAATTAAAACAAGTCTATAGAAATGTCCAATCTAAGGCATCCAGGGAAAAATACCTTGGTTTAAGAAGGCCGATGAAGTTCACAGTTTCTTTCTCAAGTGGAAGGGCACATGGCAAACACAGTCAGTTTCTGTCTCATCTGGAAAGGCACATGGTGAACACAGTCAGGGTTTCTCTCTCTCACCTGGAAGGGCACATGGCGAACACGGCATCATTTGTAGCCATTTCTTCTCCTGGCTTCCTGTTTCATGAAGTTCCCCAGGAGGCATTTTCCTTCTTCATCTCCAAAGATCACTTGCTGGTGGACTCTGCTTCTTGTGGCTATGTCATTCTGCTCTGCTCTCTCTGAATCTCTCATTCTCCAAAATGTTTCCTCTTTTAAAGGACTTCAGAAAAAAAAAAATAAATAAAATAAAAAAATAAATAAATAAAGGACTTCAGAAACTAATCAAGACCCACCCAAATGGGTGGAGACGTGCCTCCAGCTAATCCAGTTTAACAACCACTCTTGATTAAATCACATCTCCAGGGAGATGATCTAATTACAATTTGAAACATACAATATGAATAGGGATTAGAAGAAATGACTGCCTTTACAAAATGGGATTAGGATTAAAACATGGCTTTTATAGGGTACCTATATCATTTCAAACCAGCACACTCAATATACTCAAAACCTGATGGAAAGGAGCGATGTGAAACTGAAAAGTTAGGATTTAAGGGATGATTGTGATTACTGAATCATTATGTTGATATTCCTTTTTATTTTCAGGTACATTAGAGTAGGTACAGGGAAATACCTGAAATAACTGTAATCTAGCTGCCTCAATCTCCGATAATGATTGTATAGTCTTTATCTTGTGCCCTTGTGATTGTAAAGAACCTGTGACTGACCGCCCCCCCCCCAAGCTGGCTTGTACCCCCTTATCTTATTTTTCAACTTTAGAGTTTTTGATCACTAAGACATCCCCTAATGTTTTAATAAATGACCTTAAACCAGCCCAGAGCTAACCCACTCCAATTCCAAGGCTATCTTGATAGAGCTGTACCTAACAAAAAATTGGCCTAACATGCGCAGTAGCTTAGACTTTAACCTATTGATGTATACCTCATTAAAATACTAACAACCACACCTGTCACCATTTTAATGCCGCTGATTTCTTACCTGCATTCTGTAACTAAGTATGTAATCAACGTTAATTAGAATATTTCTAATTACACCATCTGGGGCCATTGTACTCATTATTTTAAAACCTGCCCATCTTTTGATTCTATAAAACTATCAGAATTACTGCAGTTCAGGGAGACAGATTTTTTTAGGGCAATAGGCATCTGATCTCCTGCTTTGAGCCAGGCAATAAACTCTTTCTCTCTTTGAAACGCTGGTATCTCAGCAATTGGTCATTTAAGTGCATCAGGCGGAGAACGCACCATCTTTGATGGGTGTCAGATGCAATTTATCGAGTGATGGTCCTCATATTAATAACCTAATTAGCAACTGGCTTTCAGGTTTTGTGGTTGGTTTTTTTTTAATTTTTTTTTAATTGTGAATACAACATATATACAAAAAAGCAATAAATGCTCAAGTACATTTTAACAAGTACTTATAGAACAGAGTTTAAAGTTTGGCATGGGTTATCGTTCCATGATTTTTCATTTTTTCTTCTAGCTCCTCAAGATACTGGAGAGGAACAGAACTATCAATATGATGATTGGTCCTTAAACCTGGGCAGTGTATTTAGCCACCATGCACAATCCGACATTATTAGGAGTAGATACTTTTCCTCATGGGTGAGCTTGGGCATTCTCATCAATGTCTCAGGGACCAAAGAACGGCTGCAAAGCAAATGTGATATCGCTTTCTCAGTTGACTGGCTCAGGATATTCTGAGACAAAGAAGGGGTTTGTTCACTCACCGATTCAAACATTTGTTTTTACTATTTATGGGCCAGGCAGTCTGTTAGACACTGCAAAGCAAGAAAACTCAAAAACCCATCTTCTCAGGAAGAAGGGGAGGAGGGGGGAGAAGGAGAGAGTGGGAAAAGGGAGGGGGAAAGGGAGAGAAAGGTGAGGGAGAAGGAGAGAGAAAGAGAGGAAGGGAGGAGAGAGAAATGGAGAGAAGTGAGAGGGAGGGACAGGAGTAGAGAGGGAAGGAGAGAGAGTGAGGTAGGGAGAGAGGGAGGTCTGCCTCAACTTTGCTCCCTGTGCCGGTTTGAATGAATTGTGCAACCCAGAAAAGCCAAGTTCTTTAATCCTCATGCAATATCGTTAGGTGGAATCTTTTTTATTATTTCCATAGAGATATGACCCACCCAATTATGGGTGATAACTTTTGATCAGATAGTTTCCATGGAGATGTTTCTCCACCCATTCAAGGTAGAGTTGCTTACTGGAGCCCTTTAAGAGGAAACCAATTTGGAAAAAGCTTTAGAGCCCACACAGCCAGAGACCTTTGCAGATGAGGAAGGAAAACGCCCCTGGGAGAGCTTCATGAAGCAAGAAGCCAGGAGAGAAAACTGGCAGATGTCACCATGTTCACCACGTGCCCTTCCAGATGAGAGAGAAACCCTGAAATTCACTGGCCTTTCTTGAGTGAAGGCAACCTATTATTAGTGCCTTAATTTGAACATTTTCATAGCCTTACCTTAATCTGGACATTTACACAGCCTTAGAACTGTAAACTTGCAATTAAAATTCCCCTTTTTATAAGCCATTCTGTTGCTGCTATATCACATTCCAGCACCTTGCAAACTAGAACACTCCTCCTTTCCCCTTCTTCTCCCCTCTCCCCAGCTGTGCCCCTGGCATTCCCCTATCATAGGCACAGAGAGGTTAAGGGATTTCCTTGGTGCCGCGGATTGCTTCAGCCGTGTCGGGCAAACCGGTACACTGGGTGGGTTTGGGGGCGAGCTCGCAGAGAATTAACCTGGGTAAGCCGGAGCCGGCACTTTCCCCAGCCGGCGGTCGCGAGAGAAGTCTTCACTGAGGCCAGATGCGGGTTAAGGCTTTTATTGATACACACCGGGATGGGCCACCCGGGGACCTGAGGAGTGAGACATTTGGGGTTAGGAAACCCTGGGGCTCCATCGACGACCTCGAGCTCGGGAGGCGTAGGGCTTAAGTACGTTCGGGGAAGGGGCGGAGTTTAGGGCTCGCACGTCAGGGAGGTGACAGCCAATCATACAAGCTAGGAGGCCGTTGCTAAGCTTTAGGCAGGTGTAGAGCTATAATTAGAGAAGGGAGGAGAAAAACAGGAAGGGTTGTGGGTTTGTGACGAGCTACGGAAGTGGG
>PVIY010017326.1:0-49664 GCA_004026745.1 Myrmecophaga tridactyla
TTAGCCTAAAGCTACGGAACTCTGAACTAAGCAGGACAGTAGTTAATAATAATGTGTCAAAATCCCAGAGTGATTTGGACGGTGAAGAAAGAAGTATTTGCAAAGCCTCCTTGGGGAACTGGGGAGAAAGGGGGAAATATTCAACTTCTCCATGTGGAGAATTTCTGACATTCTCGCAAGCAGTGGGGAAAACCAATCAATAGACCGAGCCCTCAATCTTGGGGTTCACCGCTATGAAACTTATTCCTACAAAAGATAGGTTAAGCCTACTTAAATTAGGTCTAAGAGTCACCCCTAGAGAACCTCTTTTGTTGCTCAGATGTGGCCTCTCTTTCTAAGCTGACTCAGCAAGTGAACTCACTGCCCGCCTCCCTAAATGGGACATGACTCCCAGGGGTGTAAATCTCCCTGGCAATGTAGGACAGAAATCCCAGGCCAAGCTGGGACGTGGCATCAAGGGATTGAGAAAGCCTTCTTGACCAAAAGGAGGAAGAGAGAAAAGAGAAAAAAATAAAGTGTTAGTGGCTGAGAAATTTCAGAGTCAAGAGGTTATCCTGGAGATTGTTCTTATGCATTACATAGGTATCCTTTTTTAGTTTATGGTATATTGGAGGGACTAGAGAGAAGTACTTGAAACTGTTGAGCTGTGTTCCTGTAACCTTGATTCTTGAAGATGATTGTATAATGATATAGCTTTTACAATGTGACTGTGTGATTGTGAAAACCTTGTGTCTGATGCTCCTTTTATCCAGGGTATCAACAGGTGAGCAAAAACTATGGATAAAAAATAAACAAATGATGGGGGGACAAAAGTTAAGATAAATTGGGTATATGGAAATACTAGTGGACAATGAGAGGGAGGGGTAAGGAGTATAGTATGTGTGAGTTTTTTCTTTTTTACTTCTTTTTCTGGAATGATGCAGATGTTAAAAAAAAATGATCATGGTGATGAATACACAACTTTATGATGATATTAGGAGCCATTAATTGTACACCATCTATGGAATGTTTGTATGCTAAGAATGTTTGTATATTTGTATGTTGTTTGTGTTTTTTTTTTTTTTTGGGTGCGCAGTCCGGGAATTGAACCCGGCTCTCCTGCATGGAAGGCGGGTATTCTAACCACCAAACTACCCGTGTGCCCTTGTATGTTGTTTTATCAATAAAAAGTATTAAAAAATAATAATAACAATAATGCATCAGTGTTCATTCATTAATTGTAACAAATATACTGTAGAAATATAAGACATTAGTAATAGGGGAAACTGGGTATTAGGGTACATGGGAACTCTCTGTACTGTCTTCCCAAATGTTTCGGAAATCTAAAATTGTTCCAAAATAAAAACACTACTGAAAATTTAAAATTAAACTAAATTTAAAAACGACAATTGAGCTAATCTTAGGCTCCCATTGCCGGCAGTTTAAAGGGCTGGACAACCTTTACAGCTCTCTCAGTGAAAACAATTAAATTGCTGAGTTTTAAAAACAATCCTTTAACTAAGTGCTGAGCCTGCCCAAAAGGAAAGACTCTATACAGCCCCCAAAATGTAGTAACGGTCCTTAGAGAGGTAAGCGAGCAACTAGGCTATTGGTTTTCTCCCTGGGGATTGCTTCTAAATCCTAAAGACCTCAAGATTTGCATAGAAAAGTCCCCTTTGGGGAATAGTGAGAACGGGGAGAAATTCAACTTCCCCAAGTTGAATTCTAGATATTCTCACAAGCAGTGTGGACAACCAAAGCTATAGGCTGAGCCCCCAGTCTTGGGGTTTGTTCATATGAAACTTAACCCCACAAAGGATAGGTCAAATCTACTTAAAATTAGGCCTAAGAGTCACCCCCAAGAGAACCTCTTTTGTTGCTCAGATGTGGCCTCTCTCTCCAGCCAACACAACAAGCAAACTCACCGCCCTCCCCTGTCTACGTGGGACATGACTCCCAGGGGTAGGGACCTTCCTGGCAACATGGGACAGAAATCCTAGAATGAGCTGAGACTCAGCATCAAGGGATTGAGAAAAATCCTAGAATAAGCTGAGACTTAGCATCCAGGGATTGAGAAAACCTTCTCAACCAAAAGGGGGAAGAGTGAAATGAGACAAAGTGTCAATGGCTGAGAGATTCCAAACAGAGTCGAGAGGTTATCCTGGAGGTTATTCGTATGCATTAAGTAGATATCACCTTGTTATCCAAGATGTAATGGAGAGGCTGGAGGGAACTGCCTGAAAATGTAGAGCTGTGTTCCAGTAGCCATGTTTCTTGATGATGATTGAATAATGATATAGCTTTCACAATGAGACTCTGTGAATGTGAAAACCTTGTGTCTGATGCTCCTTTTATCTACCTTGTCAACAGATGAGTAGAACATATGGAATAAAAATAAATAGTAGGGGGGACAAATGTTAAAATAAATTCAGTTTGAAATGCTAGTGATCAATGAAAGGGAGGGGTAAGGGGTATGGTATGTATGATTTTTTTTTTCTATTTTTGTTTTATTTCTTTTTCTGTCTTTATTTCCTTTTCTGAATAGATACAAATGTTCTAAGAAATGATGAATATGCAACTATGTGATGATACTATGAATTACTGATTATATATATAGAACGGAATGATCATATGTTAATGTTTTTGTTCGTTTGCTGTTAATTTTTTCTTTTAATTAATAAATAAATAAATTTTTAAAAAAGATTTGCATAGAGAGCAAATCTAGGATCTGCCTAAATTGGGAAGTCTGATAGGAGACCCTTCAGAGAGCTGAGACTCCCCCCACCATAAGGCTACGTGCTCAGAAGAATGGGCAGTCAGAGTTAAAACTGCTGTGCCTAATCTGACAGTCCAGAAAGTTCCCAGACTCACTGTCGGCGCTGGATGGCAGTGGGGGGAGAGAGCCCCTACGAATTTATAACCACACCAGCTGGCACACTATGCTGCATTTCAAATTCGTGTTACCTGGGTGGCCCCAAGTCTCTCGCCCCTTCGGTTTAAATGAGCATCGTCCAGGACTGACGAAGCATCTGGGTGGTGGGCAATAGTAACTGCAAGCCTGTTTTGGAGGAATGCAACTTTAAACCCAGTCTCAAAAAATTCCGTAGATAGGGCGGGCCCAAGTGGCTCAGCAAGCAAGAATGCTCGCCTGCCATGCCAGAGGACCCAGGTTGGATTCTCGGTGCCTGCCCAAGTAAAAAAAAAATTCCGTAGATAAGGTCTTCTGGACAATTAGCAGCTCGTAGTTGGAAATGACAAAACATTAGAAATAAAGCAGCATGACTAAAACCAGAAAAAAACAACAGGCAGCAGAATGAAACCCACAGAGTCTTCAGAATTGAAATTGTCAAGCATGGAAAATCATGTAAGTATATTTAATATGTTTAAAGAAATGAAAGAGAAGCTTTAAAAATGACCAAATAGGAAAATCTATAAATAATAGTTAAGCATCTTTGAAAAAACTATTCAGAATTCTTAGAAATGAAAAATATAATTACTAAAATTAAAAATCCAATGGATGTGAAATGGCTATATTAATATCAGGCAAAGTAGATTTCAGAGTAAAGAAAATCTCCAGAGATAAAGAGGGGGAGAACATAGCAATTTAAAGGATCAATTCCACTAGAACCTAACAACTCTAAATGTGTGTGCATCTAGGACAAATGTTCAAAATATATGAAGCAAAACTGACATAACTGTAAAAAGAAATAGATAAAACCACAACTAGAGGCTTCAACACTCCTCTCTCAATAATAGATAGAACTAATAGGAAATCACCAGATATAGAGAAGAACTGAAAAATCCCATTAATAGTTGCTTCTGATTGACATTTATAGATCATCCCACCCAATGAATAATACACAATATTTCCAAGGGCACCTGGAACATCCACTGAGACAGGCCATATCCTGGCTGATAAAATCAACATTAACAAAATTAAATGAACTAAAATTGTACAAAGTTTATTCTCTGATGATAATGGAGTTATGAAATGGAGTTCTGTAAATTAATGCCAGAAAGAAAAGAAAAATATCCAAACAATTGAAAATTAAACAACGTACTTCAAAATAATCTATGAATCAAAGGGGAAATTTTCAAAAGAAATTAGAAAATGTTTTGAACAGAACAAAATGAAAATATAGCAGCTGAAAACTCATGAGATGCAATTATAGAAGTGCTTAGAGAGAATTGTATAGGCTTAAATGCTATATAAGAAAAAAAGAAAAGTCTCAAATCAATAATCTAAGTTGCTGTCTTAATAAGCTAGAAAAGGAAGAGCAAAATAAACCCAAAGCAAGCAGAGGAAGAAAACAACAAAGATTGGAATCAAAATCAATGAAACCCAAATCAGAAAATAACAGAGAAAAATCAATAACATCAAAAGTTGGTTCTTTGAAAAGATCAATAAAATTGATAAATCTTTAGCAAGACTGACAAAAAAATAGAAGAGGCATAAATAGCCAATATTAGGAACGAAAGAGGAGCTAACACTAGAGATCCAACAGACAGTAAGTGTCTAACAAAGAAATACTGAGAAGAACCCCACAAACATAATTTCCACTTCTTAGATGGGATGGATTAACTCCTCAAAAGACACAAACTAACAAGAGTCACCCAAGATGAAACAAATAACTTGAGTGGTCTTATATAATTCTTAAGCAAACTGAATACACATTTTTTTTTTAATTCAAGAAATAAATTTCCAGATCCAGATGGTTTTACTGGTGAATTGTACCAAACATTAAAGAGAGAATAACATCAATTGTGCACAGTGCATTCCAGGAAACAGAAGCAGAGGGAATACTTCCCAACTTATTTTATGAGACTAGCATTGCTCTGATACAAATGATATACAAAGTCTGCACAAAATAGGAAAACTATAAACCAATATTCTACATAAGTGTAGACACAAAGTTCTTCAACAAAAAAGATAAAACCCAGCAAAATATTAAAAGAATAATACACCATGGCCCAGCAGAGTTTATCCTGGGAATACCAGGCTAGTTCAGTATTCAAAAATCAATCATTGTAATCTACCACATCATACCACACAATCATTTCAATTCATGTAGGAAAAAAATTTGACAAAATTCAGCACCCATTCATGACCAAGCTTTCAGCAAACTATAGACAGAAGGGAATTTGTTCAATCCTACAAAGGGCATCTGCAAAAAAGCCTACAGTTAGCATCATACTTAATGGTGAAATACTAAATGTTTTTCCCCCAAAGACTGGGACATGGGAAAGATAGCCACTCTCACCACTCCTAATCAACATCATAGTAGAAATCTTAGCCAGTGCAATAAGGCAAGAAAAAGAAATAAAGGCATACAAATTGGAAAGAAAAAATAAAGCTGTTCCTATTCTCACACAGCATGATTATCTACATAGAACACGCCAGTAATTTTTTTTAATGTGCAAAAGACTTGATCAGTTACTTCACCAAAGAGAATATTCAAACAGCAAGTAAGCTCACGAAAAGGTGTTCAGCATCATTAGCCATTAGGAAGATGCAAATGAAACCATGATGGGAAACCACCTACATGTTTTATTTTAAAACTAAAAGAAAAAAAATGTCCACAATACTAAGTCCTGGCAAAGATGTGTAGCAAAATTGTTGATGGAACTTCAAAATGATTCAGCCGATCTGAAAAGCAATTGGCAGTTTCTTAAAAAGTTAAACATATCCATACCATTTGACCTGGCAATTTCATTCCTAGGTCTTGACGCTAGAGAAATGAAAACTTACGTTCACACAAAAATTTATATGCGAGCGTTTATGTTCATAATTGACAAAACTGGGAACAACTAAAATGTCCTTCAATAAGTGAATGGATAAACAAACATGGTACACCCATACAATGGACTACATACTCAGCAAAAAAAAGGAATAACTAACAATGATTTAAATGAATTTCAGAGATGTTATGCTGAGTAAAAAAGGTAGTCTAAAATGATTACATACTATATAATTCCATTTATATGACATTTTAGAAAAGGCAAAATTACAGTGACAAAGAAGAGATCAGGGGTGAAGAAAGGGAATGGCTATAAAGGAATAGCACCAGGGAGTTTTGGGGGGTAATGGCACTGATTTGTATCCTACTTGTGGAATTTATACAAATCTATACATATGCTCCCAAATACAAAAAAAAAAAAAAACCACACACAATTGTACATCCACCAAAAAAAGTCCATTTTAAGGTGAGATAATTTTTCTAAATTTTAATGGATACGTGTATTAAATAGTATATTAGGCACAACTGTAAAAAGACTTAGTGAATTGAAAGATTCATGTGACGAATTGTCCAGAAAACATCCCAGAAGAATAAGGAGATGAAAATATGAGAGATGAGAGGGAGATGTGAGAAGGTCTAATCAGAGATTCAAAGAACGTTAATAGAAGGAGTAGAGATAATAAACTATTCAAAGTGATAGCAGCTGGAGAAAAAATAAGAAAGATCAATTAAAAATAAGTTCACAAAACCTTGTGTCTGATGCTCCTTTTATCTATGGTATGGACAGGTGAGTAAAAAGTATGGATTAAAAATAAATAAATAATGGGGGACAAATTTAAATAAATTGAGTAGATTGAAATACTAGTGATCAATGAAAGCAAGTGGTAAGGGGTATAGAAAAAAAATAGGGGAAACAAAGGTTAAAATATATTGGGTAGATGGAAATACTAGTGATCAATGAGAGGTGGGGTGAGGGATATGGTATGTATGAGTTTTTTCTTTTTTCTTTTTATTTCTTTTTCTAGAGGGACACAAATGTTCTAAGGAATTATCATAATGATGAATACACAACTATGTGATGATATCATGAGCCATTGACTGTACACCATGTATGGAATGTTTGTATATTGTTTTGGTTTGTCAATTAAAAAAATGTAGTTTGAAATTTTACTGCTTTTCTGTGTATTTGTTCTATTTCACAATAAAAAGTGTTTAAGGGTGGTGCAATGGTAGCTTAGCAGGCAGAATTTTCACCTGCCATGCCAGAGACCCAGGTTTGATTCCTGGTGCCTGCCCACGTCAAAAAAAAAAAGAAGAAAAAGAAGATTGAACGCTTTGTAGTAAGTTAACTTGTAAACTCTACTTATTCTCACATCAAAGTAAACATAATATCTATAATGCATATGTTAGGTCTATGCATTAGATCCATGTATATATATATACTATTGCTGAATAAATCATGAAACAACCAGAAACCTCTTGACCTGGTAAAAATTAAACAGCATTATCTTTGTGTCAGAAAAAAAAAATAAGTTCGCAACTGAAGCGTCACAATAAAAACTTCAGCAGAACAAATTTTAAAGAGATCCCCAAAGAAAATGATCATCTAAAAAGAAACAGTAATTAGTTTAACTGTCATCTCAACAGCGTAAATGAGAGCTAGAAGCAAGGTGAATAATCACATCTAAATCCAAGAACTTGTGAATATATTACCTCAAATGCTAAAGGAAACTTTACAGAGACACTTCTGTATCACTCTTTCTCTGCACTGCCCACCTGAGTGAAACAAAATAACAGGAGCGTGGCAGGGAACAGGTCTAAGACACCATGCAACTTCCTTGCATCTAGAAGGAGGGGAGATGAAAGCAAACGCAACACCTCCAAAATATCATGCAATCGTTATAGATAGCTTTTAAATTGGAAGATATTCATGACGTGTTAAATGAGAAAAAATTGAACATATAACTGTATGCATACAACAATTGTGCATGTACTATACTCATATATAATTATACTTCTTGTATACATATACTTCTACATACGATTACAATTCTAAATGCATAGACCAGCTCGAGGATGCAAACTCGGCTGTCTGACCTCTACATTTGACTGGAGGACACATTGTATTTCGGCTTACATTGCGTTTTTAATTGTAACAATTGACTAATATTTAAAAGTCTGAAGATTTCACATAGATATGCAGACTCAGAGGTAGCTGTGTGTTCTAGTTTGCTAGCTGCTGGAATGCAATATACCAGCAACAGAATGGCTTTTAAAAGGGGGAATTTATTATATTGTAAGTTTACAGTTCTAAGCCCATGAAAATGTCCAAATTAAAGCAGAGCTGTAGAAATGTCCAATCTAAGGCATCCAGGGAAAGATACCTTGGTTCGAAAAGGCTGATGACATTCAGCGTTTCTCTCTCAACTGGAAAGGCACATGGCGAACATGGTGACATCTGCTAGCTTTCTCTCCACGCTTCCCGTTTCATGAAGCTCCTCCGAGGGCATTTTCCTTCTTCATCTCCAGAGGTCTCTGATTGGGTGGGCTCTCACAGTTCTCATGGCTCTGATACTTTTTCTCAAAATGGTTCCCTCTTAAAAGGCTCCAGTAAGCAACCCCACCTTGAATGGGTGGAGACACATCTGCATGGAAACCACCTAATCAAAACTTATGACCCACAGTTGGGTGAGTCACATCTCCATGGGAGCAATTAAAAAGCTCCCACCTAGCAATACTGAATGAGGATCAAAGAGCATGGCTTTTCTGGGGTCCACAGCAGATTCAAACGGGCGCACCTTGCAACACGGGCACAAGCAACCAGTTCAACCAGTTCCAGGAAAAGACTGTCCCGTCCAGGGACACAGAGTGCCGGTCTATCGTGTTGACCAAGCGCTCGCTGGGTTGTCTAAATTCTGCACCCACCTGTGGGGTGTTTTCAAAGCCCATCTGCACTGACATCAGCTCAGGTCCCTGCCAGCCTCGTTCTTAGTAACCTCAGGATGGCGGCTTAGGGACCTCAAGGAAGGGGTACCCCCCTCCCCCTCCTTCTGCGCGCTCCCAGGGCGTGGCTCCATCCTGGCCACCTGCGGCTGGTCCTGGGGCACCCATTCTGTAATGGATCAGGGGAGAAAATGAACAATTTTGTCATTGTCTGTTATGGAATTTTCTTGAAAGCCCCATTGAGCACCTCGGCTCCACTTTTCCACACTTTTGCACACTGCCCTGCCCCTCCAGGATGGCACCCGCAGGCTGGCACTCAGCACTCCCGGAGTATGTGGCTCAACTGCCATATCTCCACCAGAAACAGTTTCTGCTGATGCCGATCATGTGCAGTTAAAACAGGCACAACAGGAGACCTGGAATACGTTTTAATCAATTGTAGTAAATACCGTTTAATGTTCGGAATGATGAATTACTTTTCACACAAAGGATGCAAACGTAATTATCTTCGTCTTCCAACTCAAAAATTCAGCTGGAACCTAGGCGTGTGCGCGTGCGTGTGTGTGTGTGTGTGTGTGTGCGTGAGTGTGCGTGTTATGATTTTTTTTCATGCATGTTTAGTCTTATTTTACACTCATGTTTCGGTCTGCTAAAGCTGCCAGAATGCAATATACCAGCAATGGGTCGACTTTTGCAATGGGGATTTATTAGCTTACAGTTCTTACAGTAACTGTAACAGAATTTACAGTTCTTAGGCTGTGAAAATGGCCAATTCAAGGCATCACTGGGATGATACCTGGACTCTGAAGACAGGCTGCTGGCATCCGGGCCACGTCTGTCACATGGGAAGGCACATGGCTGATGTCTACTGGTTCTTTCCTCCTGAGTCTCATTGCTTTTAGCTCCTGGTTCCAGCTGCCTCCTCTCTGACCTTCTGTGGGTCCTCTCTTAGCTTCTCTGAGGCTTTTCTCTATGAGCTTCTCTTAATTTCATCTCCCAGCTTCTCTGGGTCTTCTCTGAGCTCTCTGAACTTTGTGTGTGTCTCCTTTATCAAGACCAACCCTGAATGGGGGGGGGGGGTCACATCTCAGTTGAAATAACCTAACCAACTTATCCTTACCCAAAAGGTCCCACCCACAGTAGGTCTGCACCCAGAGGACGGGATTAAAAGAAACGTGGCTTTTTCTGCAGCACATAACAGCTTCAAACTACCATACCTTATCTCAAAACAACTTCCCAAACTGTGTTTCCATGTAGCATCAGATGAAATCTCTACCGTAGTACACCAACATCGGAGTTGCAGCCTGTAAACAATTAAACAATTCCCCTCCAAGTAAATGTATGCCCGGCTCATGTGAGCCACACGATCTAAAACTGGGTGAGGCCCAGAGAAAACACCGGTAGAAACACGGCAAGCAGGAGGCACCTGTGGCTCAATGGTGCGCATCCCAGGAACCTCCTGGTTCTGAGAATTTGGGGATGACTGAATTCCTTGTCTCAGGACTTCACACTCTAGTAGGGAAAATCGCCAAGGAGAGAAAGCAACGCAGCTGCTGTGGCCGGTGCCATCATCCCCTTACAAACATGACAGCTAAAAGGACTGGCCGGGAGGGAGCAGGGAAGTCAGGAGAGGTTTCCCAGAGCAATGGAAGCTCCCGCCGTCTGGAAAACTTTCTTCCTACTATCCGTCTCCCACTGCCTCCCACTCAGTTTTGTTCGCCACTCTATTCTGAGCAGTTAGAACAGTGCCTGGTACATTTTAGATGCTTGATAAATAGATGAAGGAATGAATGAATTAACGAATGAATGAATAGGAGTTTGCTACCAAAAGAAAAAAACGAAAGGAGGGCCTCCAGTTAGACGGAGTGGCAAGTGTAGAGTCAAAAGCACGCCAGAGACCTGGGTTCGATTCCTGGTGTCTGCCCATGGAAAAAAAAAATGTTAAGCACAGCCTGTGTCCCCACGGGGCCAGGGGCCAAGGTGTGCAGGGGACAGTGGGCGCAGACAGCCGAGGGGGCCGGGATGGCAAAGGTTCCCTGCACAGAACCAGAAGTAGCTGGGGCACCACTGCCCAGGAGGACGGCTGTTTTCAAATCTGCTTTTACTCCTGGAATACCATTCAGTCAAATCTACCCCAGGAAACCTTCAGCGATTCACAGTTGCTTTCGTTTACAGTTGCATGGCGAGACCCAGTGTTCCGTGCAAATCCTGCAAATCTGGGTACATCCTCCTTGAAAGTCCAGAATCAAGCTCAAAATTCCACTCCACAAGATCAGCTCAGGAAAGCCATGGAGATAGATGTGTCTGCAGCCCTAAAGCAGTTGAATCATGCAAGAGTTAGTGTCAGCTGTCAAGAACCCAGGAAAACCTGGGGGCGTCAGTCTGCTTCCATCTCAGTGACACCCTGCACTGGGCAAATTTGAGATTCCAGAAGGGTCCACGTGCTCCGAGAAGTGACTGCAAATGTGGCTGAGGGGCCAACAACACAAGCGGAGCAGATCCCCCTGGGCATCAGTGCCTATCACCGAGCAGGGGTGGTCAGGTGTTCCAGGAAGGGTGGGAGGTGGAACCGAGGGCAACTTGCATGGCTGGGACCTCTCCCCCCTCCCCGGGGCTGCTAGATCTGCCGACAGTGATCTGTGCCTGCTGATTTGTTTTCCTGCTTGCACGTTCCATAGATTTCATTATTGCAAGGCTACACGGAGCCCGGAATGTGCTGTTTTTTCCCCAAGAGACACGGCCTGCCCTGTTGCTTCACAGACGCATCTTTCAGAGGCACTAGTGCATCCGTGCGCCAGAGAGGCCAGTGTTCCCAAAAACACATATTAGGAGGCACTGGTCTAGCCTCACCCCTTCATCTTGCATCTGGGGAAACTGAGGCACAACGGGGCAACAACTGATGAAGTGACACAGGAAGCCAGAAGCAAGACCCCCACCCAGGGGCTGACTCCCGAGTCCTCCCTCCACGACCCCCCACCTGATTTTGGGAGCCGGTGCAAAATGAAAATGCAGGGCCCCTTGTACAGACACTTCTAAGAATTTCAAGAAGGCGAGAGCTGAGCCGTAAACCAAGCTTGTAAACTTCTGGCTGGGTGCTCGTGGGGGTGTCTTCTGAGTGTGGTCTTCCAAGTGGGGCCTCTGGGCCCCCGGCCCAGATCATTTGCCCGAGAAGCCAGAGGTGTCGAGGTGGGCACAGCCCTGCACTTTAACCTGGAGGTCCCAGGATCTACCGTTACCAGTTCAGCGACCCTGCAACCCTATGACCCTGTGACCCCGCGACCCTATGATCCCAGCCTTGTCTCTGGGCCCCCTGAGCTCCGTCTCCACTCCTTGAAAGGTGACCCCAAAAGCCCCCTACCCTAAAGCCAGCGCTCGGGGGTCCTGGTTTCAGGAGAGTTGAGCCTTGTCCTGAAAAGATGGCTTGCCCACTCGGGTCCGAGCCCCTGGAGCCCACGCCCACCCTGTCGGTGGCATGGCTGGGGGAGTGGTGCTGAGGGAGGTGGCTGCCAGGAGGTGCGGGCGAAGTCCTCACAGCCTGGGGATCTAGGGAGCAGGGGCAGGGGACCCCCGGGGTGCCAGGCGCTCTGCAGATGCCACGTCCAGGGGGCGGAGCCAAGGCTCAATCCCACCCCCTGCCGCCTCTGCTCCTCCCCACGCGCGTCGGGCTCTCCCCCACTTCCTTCGATGCCTGCAGGCATCAGAGATGCAAAGTCAGGAAAAGCAGTGCTACACTGTGAATGACAAACAAGTGCACGCCGGCTGTGAATGTTAGTGTCATTCATTGCTAGGTGACTATCCAAGGCGCTAGTGGGAAGTTGCATCATCATGCTTTCTCGTTGATTTGTTCCTTCAACTGCATTCGGCTAGTCTCCTGCTGTTCCCTTCTGTGCCTCAGTTTTCCCATCCATAAGGGCTGGGGGCTACAGACTCTAGAAACACGTATTCTTCATCTGAACCATCTTCGTGGGTGTGAATGCTTGTGCACGGGACCTTTGGATGGGGGGCTCTGGTTACGGTGCAGCCCAGCTGAATAGGGTTGGCTCTTAATCTTGAAAACCTTACAGGGAAGGCCACAGAGAGAGAAGCCACAGGACGGGGAGAAGCTGGGGATCCCAGAAGAAAAGGGAGAGGCCAGGAGAGGCCGGGGACAGCAAAGCCCAGGGCCAAGGATCTCCGGCAGCCCACTCAGAACACCAACAATTCCAGGGAGAAGCCACCACCTTGGCAACGCCTCGATTTCAGACTTCTCCTAGCCTCAAAAGTGTGAGCCAATAAATTCCCATCGTTTAAGCCAACCCTTTGCATGGCATTTGTTTTAACAACCGGGAAGCTAAAATGCCGTCTGTAAAATGGTACAACACAAGTACCCACATCATAGGGTTCTCGAGAGGATTAAATAGTTAATAACGAGAAGAACATTTGGCATGGAGAAAATTGCATTTGCTACTGCATTTTCTTGTTACATATACTGTATGAGGAAGGTGATTAATATAACTGCGTTAGTTTTAGCGTGTTGATTTGTTTGGTTTCACACTTGTCATTCCCTGGAAATCTTGATGAATGAGGGACAAAGTAATGTACGGGTGTCTACAGCCTTTTGACCACCGGTTCTCGGGGTTCACCCAGGTGGGGCATGCTTTCGTCTGGCCGATGGAAGCACCCAACCTCGTGCTGCACATTTCCATCTCATGTGTCTCTGTTTGCTTTGTAGGTTTGGTGCAAATTCATCACTTTTTCCTTTCACGGTCTATGCTTTGACCGTGTTTTAGAAATAATAACCTGATCGCAAACCATGAAGCCCCTAAGGGCCGGCAGGCACTTTTCGGTACCTGTCAGATGACAACAGCAGCTGAGCAGGCGCTTTGCATCTTCCTTTCTCCTCGCAGAGGAAGGATGCCCTTCGCTCCCTTTTCCTCTCTCACTCTTGCTTGTTTTTCTGCCTCCGTGCCCCCACCGCCTCTTCCACCCTTACTTCTGCCTGTCTTTCTGCCAGATCATCTAAGTTTTAGGATGCTTTTGATCTCCAAACTACAGGAGAACAAAAAGAAAGCATTCCTTAAAGGCAGGATTGTGGTGTCATAAAACGAACCCGGAAAAAAAAAAACAAACTTCTGTTCCTCTCCTATTAACCTGGAAATGAGAAGTGTGGATTTCCTCTCTCCATCGCTCTCCAATCAGCCTGGGTCCCCGGGAAGAAAAAAAAAATCTGTAGGGTGGGGGGTGGGGTGGGAAGCGGGGAGGGAGTGAGGAGGAGGAGGAGGAGATGTGCCCATTTACATGAAAAATTGAACAAAAGAAGACTCAGCCCTCGCCAGCTATAATGAAGTCCTTAAATGCGGCCGGCATCAGTAGGCATCCATTAGCATATCTAAAGGTCCATTTCTAAGTCCGTTGATATGTCTGCTCAAAAATGATTAACCTGAGAAGGAAGTGGCTGTGGGCCTTTTGGGAGGGCTGGGCCGACACAAAGGGGACACAAAAGCCCTGTCCTCGACAGCATTGACTGAGAGTCACCCTCTGACCAGAGACAAGGCTGGTTCCCAAGGACGCCCGGGGTCGAGGCCAAAGGGAGCTTGGGGCCTGCAGCAGAGATGGGTCTCCTCATACCACCCCCACCCCAGGCTCCCACAAAATGAATCCACAATGCACCCCTAAAATGTTTTCATATTTTCTCCTTGTAGGATCTGGCTTTGGGATCGTCCCTCCATTTTGTTTTGTTTTGTTTTTTCTCTTGATTTTCTTGCTCAAGTCCCTAAGACTTTTCTTCTCCAACGGGGCCCCCTGAGACCGCGTTCACCCCAGGGTCTTGGCTGTGTCGCTTGGGCCCCTTTGGGAGGCATCGGCTAAAGCCAGAGGATGCTGGAGCAGCGCTGGCCTCTCCGTGGTCCCCTCGCCCGTCTACAGCATGCTCCCAGGGCTCGGGGACCCGAAATCGCTGCCTCCTCTCTGTCTGCTTGTCCATCCATCCTTCCATTCAGGGCCCACGGACAAACCCACCAGGGCCAAGGGCTGCCACCTGGGCAGAGGAAGGCTGAGCGTGCATCTGCAGGAGCGCGGTGCCCGGCTGGCATGGCCGCGGAGAGGGCGCTGGACATCAAAAGGCCTGGAGTACATGAGCCGAGCCACGTCTGTTCCCTGAAGAATGGGGACCCGCCCTGAAAAATGAGCTCAGTTACAATGGGACAGGAGGCAGGAGGGCGCAAGCCGTGCATGGGCCCCTGCCTCCCTCCCCGCGTATTTCAATAGCCCCCGAGGGGCCAAAAGGCGGGCGGGCAAAGAAAGGCAGGCGGAATATTTGACTTCATGTGCACCTCGGGGACACACCACCGGGCCCAGATGGGGGGATTGAAAACGAAAAGGGAGTTAAAGAGCAGCGGGGAGGGGGCCGTGCATTCAGCGGGGGCTGTCTGGCTGGACGTTTAGGCAAATGACCCAAGTGGCAGGCGCAGGGCCCTGGGGAGAGGGACAGAGAAGAGGGCTGCAGGGTCAGCATCCACAAAACATTGCAAAGGAGAACAGAGCTAAGGGTGCAGAAAATGCCTCACAATCGCCTGCACCCGTGGGATTTACTCATCGAGTCTTTATTCCACGGAGTAGCTGGGCTGAAAAGGCCACATATGGTTTACCATTAAAAGTCCCCAACGGCCCCCTGGAGACACTTACCTTATCATACCTCTTTTACCTATGGAGGAAACTGAGGCTCAAGGAGGCTAAGCCCCTTGCCCAAGGCCCTTTGAAGCCCAGTCCTTATACCAGGCCACGCTGGTCCAAAGTTGCCTTCAGAACTGCATGCCATCCAAAGCTGACCATTCAACCTCTGATGGAACCTGATTCCATTTGGGGAAGGGCTGGCTGGAGTCACAGTTCCTTGTAAATTAGGCAGAAAAAGCTTCTCAATGTTCCCTTAATGAGCACAGGGTGCTAGGAAATGCAGGTGCTGAAGCTGCTACCTGAATTTCCTTTATGAAGCAGGCAAGTGCACAAAGATGGAGGCCCACAAGAGCCATCGCAGGATTGTTTGAAATAGGAAAAAATAAAAAGCTGCTGAAATACATCGGTCAAATACATTGTGATGTGTCCATTGAAGGGAAAAACTATGAATCCATTCAAACCGATAGGGTAGGTGGATATTTTTTTACAGGGAAAGATGCTCACAGTATTTTATTAAGTGAATGTATTATCCCAAGTATATGAGATTCTAGAAAAGGCAAAGCAACAGGGATGGTAAAAAGGTCAGTGATTCCCAGGGGTTCAGGGCAGAGAGAGGGATAATAGGTGAGCACAGGACATTTTTAGGACAGTAAAAGTATTCTGTGTGATGCTTATAATTCCTTGGCTTTTCATCACGTGGCGATGGGCATGGCGGCGTCTTCTTTCTCTTCCAGGCTTCTTTGACTTCCAGATTCTGGCTGCTCACCGTGGCTTCACCTCTTGAGTCCAATTTCCCTTGCTTCTAAAAGCTTCAGCCACATTGGATTTTGTTCTAGTTTGCCAGCTGCCGGAATGTGATATCCCAGAACTAGAATGGCTTTTAAAAAGGGGAATTTAATAAGTTGCTAGTTTACAGTTCTAAGACCAAGACAATGTCCCAATTAAAACAAGTCTATAAAAATGTCCAAATTAAGGCACCAACCAGAGGTTTCCTTCACTCAAGAAAGGCTGATGACATTCCAGGTTTCTCTCTCGATTGGAAGGGCACGTGGCGGACTTGGCGACGTCTGCTAGCTTTCTCTCCAAGCTTCTTGTTTCATAAAGTTCCCCCGGGGACATTCTCGTTCATCTCCAAAGGTCCCTGGCTAGTGGACTCTGTGTTCTCACATTTCTACTACTCTCGTCATTCTCAAGCTTTCTCCAAAATGCTTCCTCTTTTAAAGGATTCCAGTAAAATAATCAAGACCCACCGGGAATGGGTGGAGTCACATCTCCCTCTAATCAAATGTTAATACCCAGGGCAGCGTGACAGTGGCTCAGTGGCAGAGTTCTTGCCTGCCATGCCGGAGACCCGGGTTCGTTTCCCGGTGCCTCCTGCCCATGCAAAAAAAAAAAAAAAAAAAAAAAAAAATTAATAGCCACAATTGATTGAGTCACGTCTCCATGGAGATGACCTAGTCAAATTTCCTATCTATAGTACTGAACAGGAATTAGAAGAAACGGTTGTCCCCACAGGATTGATTGGGATTAAAACATGGCTTTTCTAGGGTGCATAAATCCTTCCAAACCAGCACAGATTCCTTAACTAGTGACATCTTCAAAGGTCCTATTGACAGATGGGTTCACACTTCACACCCACATGGCCAGCGGTTGGGACCCAAACGTCATGATCCCACCCCCAGTCCTGTCAGCCTCGGTGCTTGACTTGAGGCATCTGTCAAAAGCTGCAGAACTGGTCAATGCAGAGGGGGCGTCCCTGGGAATCCTGAACCTTAGTTAATGATAATATATCAATATTACTTCCTTGTTTGTAACGAATGAACCACACTAATGCCAGTTGTTGATAATAGGGGAATGTGTGCAAGGAAGAGGGGGTGGTATATGGAAACTTTATTATATGCTCCATTTAGAGTCTAAACATCTAAAAATGGTCTAGAAAATAAAGTCTATTAAATTTTTTTTAAAGAATGCAGCCTACAAAAAATAAGGTATAGAGTTATCCCATTTTTTTTTTCAAAAAAATATTTATCTTTATGCATAGAATCTGGAAGCCTGCCTACCAAGTTAGCACAGCCCGTCTCTAAATGCCAGGCTTCCAGATGGCTTTTTCATTCTGCACAATTTTATTTTCTGACCTTTAAAGACAAAGACAGACTACTATTTCACTGATTTTGCAGAATGCTTAAGCTTTTTTATAGCTTTATCCAAGTAATGGATACACATAATTGGATGAATCAAAAGCTTCCACTGGGCTCATAAACACATGAAAAGATACTCAACATCATTCATCATCAGGGAAAAGAAACCCAGTTCACAATGGGATCCCACTCTGCACCCACTAGGATGGCTATGGCTTAAAAAACGGGAAATAACAAATGTTGGTAAGATGCAGAGAAATAGGAACGTTTTTGGTGGAAATGTAAAACGGTGTAGCTACTGTGGAAAACAGTTTGGCGGTTCCTCAAAAAGTTAAACATAGAATTATCATATGACTCAGCAATCCCTCTCCTGGGGATATTCCCAAAGAATTGAAAGCAGAGAGTGTCAGAGAGGCACTCAAACACCAGGCTCACAGCAGCATTATTCACGAGAGCCAAAAGGTAGAAACAACGCAAGTGCCCGTCGACAGAGATCTGGAGAGGGAGGTGTGGTCCAGCCAGACAGTGGAATATTACTCAGCTGAGAAAAAGATCGAAGTTCTGACACACGCTACAACGTGGATGGCCCTCGATGACATCATGACGAATGAAATAAGTCAGACATATAAGGAGAAATACTGTGAGATTCCACTTATATGAATTCCTAGGACAGGTAGATTCACAGAGGCAGAAAGCAGATGGAGGGAACCACAGGCAGGCAGAAGGGGGGGAGTTATGGGTTAGTGGGGGACAGAGTTACTTCTTGGGGTGGTGGAAGTTTTGGTAATGGGTGGTGGCGACATTAGAAGAATGCTGTGAATGTAATCAATGCTACTGGATTTTACACTTAAAAATGGTTTTTAATCACTCAGCATGTGCTGGTTTGAAACTGTCATGTACCCCAGAAAAGCCATGTTCTTTAATCCTCAATATTGCTGGGGGGGGGGGATCCTTTTGATTAGGTTGTTTCCATGGAGATGTGACCCACCCAATTATGGGGAGGACCTTTTGATGGTTTCTGTGGAGATACATCGCCACCCGTTCAAGGTGGGGTCGCTCAGTAGAGCCTTTTACAAGGGAAACATTTTGGAAAATGCTTCAGAGCTGACACAGCCAGAGAGCTTTGGAGATGCAGAAGGAAAATGCCTTATGAAATAAGGAAAGAAAGCTAGTAGACATCGCCACGTGCTTTCCCACATGCCAGAGGTGTCCCGGACGGCATCAGCATTTCTTGATGGAAGGTAACTTCTTGTTGGTGTCTTAATTGGACATTTTCATGACCTTAGAACTCAATAAATTCCCTTTTTAAAACCCATTCCATTTCTGGTATATCACATTCTGGCAGCTTTAGCAAACAAATACACCCCATTTTATGGAGAAATTGTATGTTATATGTGGCTTATTATTATATATGCATATATATATATGTTTTTTGGTTTTTTAAGGCTTCAACTGATGTGAGTTTTTAAAAGCAAAAAGGGAAGAGATCACACAGGGACCCATCTGGGAAGGGCCACTGCAGCTCCAGCCAGAGTTCCTTCCACTTCCAGCACCCCCTCCCCGCCTTTGCAGGAGGGGCCCTCAGCCTCCCCACCCCTGGGCTGGGCTGTTTCCTCGTGGCACACACACACCCCTCTACCTGGCCGGCACGGGGCACGACTGGTCACCACCCCACAAACACATGACAGGTGGCGCGGCCTCCGTGGGGAGCAAGTCCCACGGCAGACACGCTCCATCTAGGAGGATGTGGGCGAGTTCCTCAGCTGAAAGCATCTCCCCAGCAGTGAGCAGGTGCCCTGCCGCTGAGGGAGGGGCTCTGCAGAGCTGGTCACCTTGGCTGAGAGCAAGCAAATGACTCAGAGCAGGAGAAAAAAGAGATTTCACCGGAGGACTCTAATAGATGGATGCGCCTGTGTGTGCATGGGGTGGGGGGTGGAAAAAATATTTCCAAGACATCTGGTGCCCTGTGGTGTCACCTGCCCATGCGGTAGAGATTAAGCGAGGGTAGGTGGATATGTGTGGAACATTTTTATACATTTTTAAACGTTTTTTAATTATGAAAAATAACATAGACACAAAAAAGCAATGAATTTCCAAGTACCTTTGAACAAGTAGTTTAAACAACGGATTTAAAAGTTTGGTATGGGTTATATTTTCACGATTTTCTCATTTTTTCTTCCAGCTGCTCCAAGACACTGGAGACCAAAAGAAATATCAATATATTGATTCAGCAGTCATAGTCATTTGTTAAATCCTATCTTCCCTATTAGACTCTTCCTTCTCTTTTTGTTTTGTGAAAAATAACATTATACAGAAAAGCATGGATTTCAATGTACTATTAGTTACAGAACAGATTTCAAAGTTTGGTAGGGTTACAATTTTAGGCTCTCATTTCTAATTACTCTGAGGTACTAGCAACTAAAAGAGATATAAATATAATGATTCAGCACTCATATTCATTTGTTAAGCTCTACCTTCTCTGTATAACTCCACCATCACCTTTGATCTTTCTCCTACTCTTAGGAGTATTGGGCTATGGCCATTCTAAGTTTTTCATGTTGGGAGGGGCTGTCAATAATATGGGGTTGGGGGGTGGAACTAGCTGATGTTCTGGAGAGGCTGGGCCCTCTGATACTTTATTTTTTAACTATACAAAATGTAATCATTCTTTCTGATTCTTCAGAGCAGTGGTTCTCAACTGGGGGTGATTTTTCTCCCCCTGGAACATTTGGCAATGTCTGGAGACATTTCTGGTTGTCACACTGGGCATAGGGGCCGTGCTGTGGCATTTTTGGTTGTCACACTGGGCATAGGGGCTGTGCTGTTGCATTAGAGGATAGAGACTGGACACGCCGTGAACATTCTCCAATGCACAGGACACACACACAGAATCACCCAGCACCAAATGTCAATAGTGCCAAAGGTAAGAAACCCTGCTTTAGCGATTTCCTAGTCCTAATCCTAATTTCTGAGGTCTTAGCATTCGAGTATTTTTACTTTTACTTTTATTTTTTTCACTGAGGCCCTTACCACCAAGCCTTGGGCCATCCTGACTGCTTTTCCTATGTCCCTCCATCCCTTCATGCCGTCAGGCAAGCCCTCTGTGCTGGCTACCTTTCCAACACCTTTTCATTTCTCCCTTTTCTCTGTTCTCCAGGGGAAGAAGTGAAAAAACACCCGTTCCAGACGCTCCTGCAGCTGGGTGGGGCCGTCAGATAGCAAGGATGCAACTGGAAGCAGTTGCGTGGGGGTTGCAGAAAGGAAAGCACCTGCTGACCTGCCTCAGCTGCCTTGTGGCTCTTCCCCCTTCTGCCTGCCCCGAGCACCATCCAAGAATCCTGGACTCCCACATGCTGCTTCCCTTCACACCTTCCTGGCTGGCGTCTGCCTGGAACGTCCCACAGACCCCCCAAATGTGAGTGCTTGAGACTGAGCTCCTGGCCGTCCCCTCCACAGCTGCCTGCCACCTTCTCCAGCACACTGCAACATATCTCCACCCTCCCCACTGCTCAGGCCGAAGTCCCGCTGTCATCCTGACTTCTTTCGTTCTTATACCCATGCACAATCCTTAGCAAATCCAGCCCGTGCCTGGCACACTGGAAGATCACCATAAGCATGTGTTGAATGAATGAATGAATGAATGAATGAGGAGGAGGGGTCTGACCCTTGATGTCTCCATGGAGCCTGTACCAGTCCTGAGTTGTGGCTCCCAGGTACTTAACTGCACTGGAACTACGAGCCCCTCTGTGCCCCCGCCATGGGACAGACTCAAACTCACCGAAGCTTTAGGGAGCTCCGTGCCACCTGCCGCCGATGTAAGGAGAATTAAGACACCGGGTCACGCCCACAAATAACTCATATCTGCTGAAGGGGACGGTGAAATGAAAGCAGAATTATGAGCAGTGTTCAGGGCCCCCTCGTGCCTGCATCCTCTGACCTGCAGGTGTAAGGGGACAGCGTTGCCTCGGCACCATCCCCCAACGCCCTGGCTGCAGGGGCGTGTGCAAATCCAGACTCTGTCCAAGCCTTACTCTTCTCATGCGATACGTGGGAACAGTTATTGCAAGGATTAAATGTAAAACGCCATTGCCCTGACGTCTGGCACAGGAGAATCAGGCAGTCAATGTTTTCTATTCTGATTTCCCAGCCATCATGATTGTGGGGTGGGCACCAGCCTTCCGTGGCTCCCCGACTCCTTCCACACCGTGCCCACCAGCAGTGCAAACACTGCCCACAGACCCCCACCAGCTTCCCCATCAGGGACCCCATTGAGTGGAATCCCACACCCTGTCCAAATTTACCTCCCAAGCTCACCCCCCTTCTTTCTGGCCTGGCAGGCCCCCCCCCATCTCTTGGGCTTAGACCTCCCTGTCCGCCAGGGCTTCTCTCAAGGGCCCCTTCTTCCAGGAAGCCCCTCCTGACTACACCTGCTTCATGTCTCACCTTTGATGACCCAGTACCATGACGTTGGGTATAGGATGGCCATGCCATCCACCCATGCCACCTTCAGGAGTGGGTCACAACTGCCCAAAGGCAGGGACCCCTCTCAAATCCTTCTGCATCCCCTGCAGAGCTTGGCAGGAGCTGGGTACATTTCCCTAGAGACCCTTCCCTCAGCAGGACTTCCTAATGGAAAGATAAAAGTCAAGCACTGTGGGGTGTGATCAATAGATTGGCTAAAAGCCTAGACTAGGAGCCATACTGATCATTTCCAAGTTCTAGAAACTCAGGGAAGCTGGAGCTTTCTGAAACCAGCATTCTGTGCAGCTCCCAGCACTACACAGCAAAGCACCGGGTTCCACCTGACAGCCCTGTCCTCACACAGCAGGACACAGGGTGCGGCCGCCAAGGGCACCAGCCCAGGCAATTGTGCTTCGGTTTTCCCCTCTGCAGTCTGTAGGTGACTGTACCCCTTTCTTGGGGCTGTTGTGAAAGTGAACTCATGGAAAGCAGCCCTGAGCACCTGGTCTGCACTGGCTGGTCCCTGCATCCTCCGGGAACCCCCACGTTCCTCCCTGCACTGCACACCTCCCTGGTTGGCACTTGCCTCCTTCGATGCTGCACACCTGGGTTCTTACCTGCCTTCCCCTCTCCGGGGTTGGGGGACAGGCTGGAAGGAAGCCCCACGCGTGTGACCCTGGCTGGGATGAGCTGGTGTGGAGTCACTTCCAGCCACCCCTCCGGGCATGCATCCTGGGCTTGCTTCCCCTCCTGCAGCGCTGCCAGGGAGGGGGCCACCTGGGAGCGGGGTCCCCGGAAGGGGGTGCTGCCGGCAGTGGGGAGGGCCCAGCTCAGGGCCTCGACGGGACCCCCTGCCTAGTTCCTGCTGTCAGAGAGGAAGCCTCAGGCAGGGCTTCGTTCTCCCTCTGGAGATACCTTTCCTTCCGCGCCTGTCTCATCTCATCTTGCCAAACTCTAAGGACCATTGCCCTGGGACTCCAAGACTGCTGCCCAGATAAGAGCATTGTCCCTCTGACACTCGGTTACAAAGCAGTGCTGCTAACCTTGGGATATCTGCTCCTAGCAAGAGCCACTTCCTTACTTTCTTTCATTGCTGGGAATAAGCAAGCCCTCCCCACCCGCATCTCCAAAAGAAGCCTCTTCACCCTGTATTGCAGGGATGAGACCAAGTCCATTGCCCATTCATGGGCTCCATTGTAGGTTTTTCCCTCCCCTCACTGGGTCCTTGATTGTCCCCCTTTTAGGGTGTGATTTGGAGGTGGCAGCACCTGTGACAATTACACTAAGGCTACAGTCTTAGATTGCCTGAGACAGTAAGCATGTAGCTATTGATTTCAGAATATTTGCTTG
The DNA here is from genome assembly GCA_004026745.1 of Myrmecophaga tridactyla. Taxonomy (NCBI): domain Eukaryota; kingdom Metazoa; phylum Chordata; class Mammalia; order Pilosa; family Myrmecophagidae; genus Myrmecophaga; species Myrmecophaga tridactyla. The sequence continues at coordinate 23,261 of PVIY010017326.1, forward strand.
CAAAGAACTGGTCAAAAAAACGATGGGAGTGTTTATTTTCATGTCCGCAGGACACATCACTGGCTAACAAGGGAGAGTTTCCACGTTCAAGCAAGCTGGTATCACAGGGATAAAGTGAATTCTCTGCAAAAGCTTTCCTCAGAGATTCTTGGGTTTGTCCTTCAAGGTCCCTCTCTCCATGTCCCTCCACCTGGGATTGTTGGGTTTCCCACCCCACCCCCAGGCCCGAGCCTGGAATGTGGGGCTCCCACACACACTGGTGACAGCGTCTGCTTGGTCCCCGCAAAGGACAGGTTTCCACTCCATGCTTTCCACATGGGTCTTCCAAATCTGTCCATTGGTCTGTGCAAATTGCCCTTCTAAGATCATTTGCCACTTACATGGAGGTACTGAAAATATCTCCCTGCAAGTATCCTCCCTGGATAACAGATTCACTTTTTCGGTGGAAACTTAGCCAGTTGGGGAGTCATTGGGCAGCCGACCCCCAGCAGCCAGCACCAGCCTCATCTTGCAGTTAGGCGAAAGGTTTGTGCACCCCGAAAATCCCATCCCGTGAAGCCCCAGCGGCACTCTCCACTCTCTGATTTCACCGGACCTGAGAGCCAACGGAGCTCACAGGAGTGCAAGTACCTGGGCCGCCCCAGAGGCGCTGATACATCGTGTCCAGGACTGGAATCAACAACTTGAATTTCTAAGGAGCTTTCCAGAAGGTTTGGAGGTAACTGGACTGCAAAACTCTGCCCTAGAGGAATCCACGCGGGTGAATTTCTGAGTGGGATCTTCTGAAAAGCCCACGTTCCTGCAAGGCTGGGTCCGGACTGAGGTGGGAAAGCATCTCAATTCAGTTTGTAGACTTTGGGCCGAAGTTTGGAGCCAAAGAAGCAACAAATAATGAGGATCGTTCGTTGATTTTGTATGGTTGATCTTAAAGACCTCAGGATGCCAAGATATCTGAGGCCAAAAATTTTACATGCCTCTTATCAAAAAAAAAAAGAAAAACTCAGGGACATTCATGATCTTATCCAAAGACACGTCCCCAGCAAAACCCTTCCCCAGAAATGGAAACCATCAGGGTTTTAAAACTAACCTTATTGGGGCATATATTACACATATAACCACTGATTTCAAGTGTCCTGGGCAATGACGTTTTAGTAAACTTAGCAAGCCGTAAGTCGGTTTTAGAACATATTTGTCATCCTAATAATGACGCCAGACAAAAGCGGCAGATTCTCTGCCCACTGTGCTCGAATGGCCAATTCCTGAGGCCCTGGGATTTCGAGGAGAGAAAGAGTTTATTGCTAGGTGCAAAGCAGGAGAGCCCCTCCGTTCCCGCCTCACCACCTTCCCCTCTTCTGGCAGCCACTCATCTGCCTTCGCCTCTACAGATTTGCCTTCTCTGGACACTTCATACAAAAGGAGTCACATGGAATGTGGTGGCTGCTTCCGGCTTCTTCTCTCGGCGTGATGTCTTCAGGGGTCAGCCCTGTCGTAGCACGGATCCAAACTTCCCTCCTCTTTACAGCCGGATATCTACACACCAAAGGCAGTCCCTCCATTCCCTCATTGATGATACTTAGGTTGTTTCTCAGTTTTGTGACTTCTTTTTTGATGCCACCCTCTGGACACTTTTTGGATTCAATGGCTGTGTTCTGATGGCCCATCCAGAGGGAAGGGTCAATGGGAGCTGTAGGAGATGTGGGGAGGTGACCCTCACTGGCCACTCCTGTGGGCCCAAGGCTCAAGGCCGGGGGGAAGTCGGGCCTGGCACTGGGCCCCTGTGGTCTGGGTTAAGCGGAGGGGCCGTGGACACAGGCCCCCCCCTCCCAGTTGACTCAGGGTGGGCTCTCAGGAGATGCCTGTACAGTCCAGCCTTGGCCCGACACATCATAAAGAGTCCTCAGATACATCCAATAATTTTTCAAATTATATATTTAAAAAGATAGACACCCCAGTAGAAATAAAACAACAATGCACAAAACAAGAAAGGCAAATGGTCAGTATGCAAAATGATGTGAAAAAAAATTCAACTGCCTTAGCTGCTTCTTGCAGGAAGCCCTCCCTGGTCCAGGGAAGCCCTGGAGCACAAAGCACTCTGCAGAGCTGGCTCTTTCCAAGGCTGGGGCCAGCCTTTCAGACCCCATCGTTTGGTCACTGGTGTGGGCTGCCCCCTGGGGAGAGCTGCACTTTTCCTGGGCACGCGGCTCCCAGCAGTATCACCCCAGGGGCAGCTGGGTGCCATGGGCAAACAAGGCCCACAGCCACCAGAGGAGGGGTGCCCCCACACCATAAAGGGGCGCTGCACACACGTCCCTACCTCCCTCCCAGCTTGGCGCATCCAGATGGCAGCTGCCCCTTCTCCTGCTGACGAAGCCCAGTGTCAAACTTGTAACCCAGCTCAGGACTTCTGCCAATGGTTCTCCACCACCACGCCCTGCTGGCACCTCCATGCCTAAAGCGGATCAGGGAGGGCTTCCTGCAAGAAGCAATGGAGGCAGTTGAATTTTTTTTTCACATCATTTTGCAAATTGACCATTTGCCCTTCTTGTTTTGTGCATTGTTGTTTTATTTCTACTGGGGTGTCTATCTTTTTAAATACATAGATTGAGAAATTATTGGATATATCTGAGGACTCTTCATAAATCTTTGACAAACTGGTTTCAGAAGGTCTTCTCAATTCATTTGCCTTTTAAGATCATTTATGCTGCATTTTAATAGATGATTTTAATCTTGAAAAGTTAGGTGTAGCCACCTTTCCTGTCAATCAGAAAGGATCCTCTCACTCCCAAGACTTTTTAATATATCCACCTACATTTTCCTGTAGAGTCTCCCTAAAAGATATGTTCAAATCCTAACCTGCAGTACCTGTGAACATGAACTGATTTGGAAAAAGATGAACTTTGCAGGTGCAATTAAGCTATATGTAAATTAAGATGAGGTTATCCTGAGGGGGGGGGGCTAAATCCAATGGCGGCTGTCCTTTTAAGAAGAAGAAGGAGACACAGAGACACAGAGGAGAAGGCCATGTGAAGACAGAAGCAGAAGTTGGAGGGTTGCAGCTGGAAACCAAGGGATGCCAAGGACAGCGGCCACCACCAGAAGTCAAAAGAGGCAAGGAAGGACCCTCTCCCAGGAACTTCAGAGGAAGCGTGGTCTTGCCTACACCTTAGATTCAGACTTCCAGTGTCCAGGATTGTGCAGCCTCAAATGTCTGGGGTATAAACAGCTCAACTTCTGGCTACTTGCTCTAACCACCCTAGGTATGTTACTTTTTGATGGAAAGCTGATTTCAGGCTCATAGAGTTAGAGCTATCAACCTTTCCTTGACAATTCTTCCATCAATTAGAAAGGGTTATCTCACTCAAGAGTATATATCTTATTTGCCTGAGTTTTCCTGTTGAACTTCAATGATTTGGGATTTTGCTTCATTGAATTATTTAATCATTTGGGATTTATTTTGGTGTTTGGAATGGGTATGAGTCTAAGTTTATGCTTTTCCATCCATTCTCTCTTGATTTGAAATATAAACTATATTCTATATACTTTGGGCCTATTTCTGAATTTCATTTCATTAATTTGTAAGTCAATTCCTTAGCCATCTCATTTACTGTGGTTATGTCTATACTGTATTTTCTTTAATATTTTCTTTCACAATTCTTGAACATTTATTCTGCTATGTGATTTTTCAATTCTGTTTGTCAGCTTCCTCCAATTATCCTAGGGAATTTTATTTGAATTGTGTTAAATATACAGATTGTTTGGGAAAGAATTGACATATTTAACAAATATTCTACCTATTAATAGGAAAGTGTTCTCTCTATTATTCAAATCTTCTTTTATGACCTTCAGTAAAGTTCACCTTTTTTTTCTTAATAGGTCCTTTATATTTCTTGCTTAGTCTATTATTAGGGATTTTATAATGAGTTTGCTATCGTGAATGATGTCTTTACTTTGTATTACGTTTTCTACTTGGCTATTTTTAGTATATAAAGTAGTTACTGGGTTTCGTACAATTATTTCCTATCCAGCCGCCTTCTGAATTCTTCTACCATTCTAATAAGCCTTTTTATGAGTGTTATGGTGTTTGTAGATAGAGAATTCAATTATCTATAAACAAGTTTTCTTTTCTGTGAAAAGAGAGGCTTTCCATCCATTTTTATTAGTAAGAGCTAACCAGATTATGTGGGGATGACCTGCTATCTGAGAGTTTGATGGAATTCACCATTAAACTGCTTGGGTCCAGCACTTTTTGGGAGGGTATTTCTTTGATAGCTTTTAAATTTCTCATATGGATGTTTGCCTCTTCTGGTATCCAACCCCTTATATTAATTCAAATTTTTGTCATTTATAATTTCCTAAGCGGTGGGAGCCACGTAATAAGCACCCAGGAAACACGAGCTCTTTATGAGCTGGGAGCTTCCCATGGCCTTCTCTAAAATTGTGTGAATTATGTCGCTATTGTGGCCACTTCCCTGTTCTCATTCTTATTTGTTCTCCCTTTTTATACCTTAATAATGAAAGCATTTTCTTTGTCTCTAAATGAAACTGACCACATCCCATTAATTCTGATGTCTGTAATGTCAGTTTTTACTTCTGCTTTGTCCTAATTTAGATGAGTGTTTTTGAAAAACACGTGATCGGATTATAAATTTTTATATAATGTATAATGTATTATTACATTGTAATCATAGAGTGTGATTTATATAACCATTATGTAAAAGCCAGAAAATATGCATTCTCTATGTGTAGAATACAAAATTTATATATGCATATATACAGGCACACATTTAAAGATGTTCTTTAATTATAATTATAGTATAGATCCATCGCTTGCCTATTTCATAGGTGAAAGATCGAGAGAAGTATGTTAAAAATTTCCTTATTAGAGGCTATGATTCAGAATTCAGAACTTTTAGGTTTTAGGAAGATAATATAAGGGATTTTACATAAGCCCCAAACAGAAGAGAGGCAGGATCCCATAATAAAGTCCACTTATATTTCTTCAGTAAGATACATGAATATGTATACACCCTGAGTGGAATAAAGACTACAAAAAATCTCAAATCAGTTCAGGTCAAATTGTGCAAATCCCTCAGACTTATGAAAAAGTCTTGCCTTTCAGAGTTTCATGGGATTCAAAATGATGGACAAGAAACTTAATGAGTTTCTGACCATTTCCCTGGATATTTGTAAAAAGTTTTGCATTATATATGTAGGGACACAGTTATCTAGCACTGAAAGTTCTTTATTGTGAATTGTACCATTTGTCGAAATAAAAGTCTGCTCTTTTGTTCTGCTTACACTTTTGTTATTGAATTTTAGTTAAGCTGAATCTAGTATTGTGACTTTTGATTTCTTTTTATTTGCATTTATCTAAGATGCATATACCTGTGTATTTACTTTTTACCTTTTGAGCAACTATCCTTTAGGTGGTATTGCTTTTTGGAAATGGTATATAGTCAAAACTTTTTAATCCAATTTTAGTCTTCTTCATAAGAAAATCTATTTTGTTTACATTTATTATTATAACCAAGAGTTTTGGTCTTGTTTTCGTTCCCTTGTTCTATAATATGTGTGTATGTCTAGTTGTTTGTTTTCTGCCTTTGGTAGATAGAATATATACCAGATCCAACCCTAGGAAAATACCTAGATTCAACCGTTTTGGACTTATAACACTGGCAATTTCATAGGGTTCAACCTGGTACATAGTTGTTTTCTTTTCTTTTGCTTCATTGTCAATGCTGATTGGTTTCCTGAACTTCTTTCTCTTTTTCTTTTTTTTCTGGATTCTGCAGTAGATGTTTTTCAGACCATGTTTTTGTTTGAATACTACTGTCTCCTAGGTTGCCCTATGTTGGTGGGTTTGTTCTCTCAATTGTTCATTTACTTGTCTTTTTTAATCTAATCTTTTAACAGAAAAAATGTGCATAAAATACAGAGTTCCCATACTACCCTATTATTTACACCTGGCCTTCATGTGATACATTTGTTATAATTCATGAAACATTGTTTTTATAATTGTACCATTAACTATAATCCATCGCTGATTGTGTTGTGCATTCCTATGTCTGTGTATTTTATTTAAAATTTTTTTCTTCTAACACATAACAACCTAATTTGCTTGCTTTTTAAATTCCAGAACAAGGCAAGATTTGTTCCAGCACCATGTTTTGAAATAATCAGACAAATAAATTATGCTTATTGGATTCGCTTTCTCAGATCGCAAATAGGAAAGCGAATTCAAGTGCTCAATTCCTAGCTGGATTCCCGGTTTCTTTAGCAGAGCCTTCCCTGCTGGGTTGGTATCATCAGCTCTAGCCCACTTTTCATACTATTCTGCTGTCTGGTGCTTTTCATAATTTGGACGTCTGACATTTGGAAGAGACTGATCTCTGGTTAGTTACCCGCAGCAATTAGCTAAGTCCCCTCCCACCAACTTAAAATTCGGTTCTCTTTGGCCACCACTGAGTACCTTGGCATGTTAACACAGATGAGCAAAAATAAAATGACGATGGTAAATGAGGCAGAAAGGAAGCAGCAACAAAGCATAAAGCAGGTGGCTTTATCTAGACGCATGGACTTGCATTCTATCTCAGCCCACAATGATAAAACTTCTCTTCCCTGGTGAATATTCTCATGACCTTTACATCAGTTTTTAGCCTTAAAAATATGTCCACATATCAGAAATCTTATCTTAGTTAGGCAGACTGGCGGTCCTTTGTGGAGGGAGCTTGGTAGCATTCTTTGTTGAGAGAAGCTGGGGCCCCAGAGCTAAGCAGCTGCCTGACTGGTAGCATCTATTAGCACCATGCATTGAGTTCTGTGCCTACACGTCGACTTTCACTGCCACCACTCTACTTTCAAATGCTGTGTGTTCAGTGAATATTTACACCAGAGGGATAGGCAGAGTATTGCCTCAAACCAGTAATTCTACCAAGCCCATACTTTTTCAACAGGGCTCCAGCGTTTCCTCCTGGCTGCTGTCATGCTGGTCCTTCTAAAAAGTGAATCTAACCAAACCGCCTCCGTGTTCTCCCACTGCTGGGGAGTGACTCCATCGCCTTGCAGGAAGAGACCCTTTGGGAAATGCCCACTACCTCTCAGCTCCTTCCTGAGTCACCACTGCAGTATCGGCTCCAGTATGACCACTGAGCCTTCCTCACTGACCCTGAACTTCACCTGCACCTCCCCACAGCCCGGCCCCTCCATCTGAGCAACCACTCACCCTCCCACCAGGCCCCTTCCATGCAGGACCCCCTCACGGAATTTACCATATTCTTCTCTGACTCCCAGGGCCAACTCTGTCTCTTCTTCTCCTGGCTGACCTCAATATCTCTGTCCTCTTTCTGGCTGCATCATCAGGCCAAGACATTTTCGAGGGCCCTGCCCGTGGGCTGGTGGCCTTGGGGTGGTTGCACTGCAGAGAGCATGGGTTTGACCCAGACTTCCCAGCCATCCACTCCTTGGCTCTCCAAGCCTCCTGTGCTCTTCTACAAGTTGGGGCTACCAATACACCACCCGCCTCGTCCTGCAGAGCGAATGAGAGAGCCTTTGAAGCATGCTTACAGAGAGCCTGCTCATGGTAAGAGAAAATAACCATTCCTTACTGTCGCAGCTATTGTATTATTTGTATTATTATCTCCAGCAGCTTGGTCTTCCTGAAACTAAAACCAGGGGCTGACAAAGACACAAGTCTATAGATTAAGGGAATGCCTGTCTCCTGAGGACAGGGCTGTGTTTTCCTCACAGTGTTTTATTGGGCAGTTTTAAGCCATCCACTTAACTCATCATGATGATTCTCCTTGTTGGGTAAATGCTGGGAGGGCTTGAGGGTGAAGGAAACAGAAGATCCCATGAAAACATGGCTTCCAAAGAGATGGATCTGAAACTGTCATAGACTGATGGTTTGGTTTGATTTTAAAGCTGTTTCTGGAACTACACCAAACCATTTATGGGAGATCCCACATCAGATACTTCCCCTGCCATGATTATCAGCCAGGAACTAGCATTTCTAAACTTTCTAACTCCTGGCCACACCCAGGGGTGGAAGCCAACAGGGAGAGGTCAGGAAACTTCCTTTGTATCCTAATCATGTGTTTAGGTTTTCCTCCAGAAATCTGCAAAGCGGTGGTAAGTACGGCTACACAGAAGACCTGGCCAAATGCTGGCTTTTAAAACTCCTGGTTGTCCTCTTTTCCTTCTTGGAATAACCCATCAGGGGCAGGCCCATATTTCATCTAACCCTACTCAGGAAATGAATTTGGATTACCAGAATTACGTGTATCTTTGGTATGTTTCAGATCAATGGGAATTTTTTAGCTGCTGGTGTTGTTTTCCAGTCCTGTAAGAGCTTGTTGGAACTGGACACAGAAGAGTTGAGTCACTGAGTCAAGTTCCTCAAGTTAGTTCTGGATGTTCAAGCAACAAGTTCTAAGTTTTCTGTATGACCTAAGACTGAATCAGCCACACTGCAGCCACTGCCCAGTGGCATGAGCCTAGATGTTGCCGACTCACTATATAATTTTTTTATAACAAAGTTCACTCACCAGGAAGACTCATAACTGACCTCTTATAGCATACTCAGTGGGATGGCTAAGAATCCTTAATATACAAAGAGCGTTTAAAAAGCAATAAGAGAGACCTGGGTTTGATTCCCAGCCCATGGACCCAAAAATAATTACAGTAATAAAATAAATAAATAAGTGATAAGAAAAAGAGGAAAAGCCCAATTGGAAAAACCTAGAATAAATACAAAAAGGGGCCCATCCTCACTGTTAATTAAAGAAAAGCAAATTAAAATAATGATAAGAGAGGGTTGTTCTTTGAGTTTTCTTATTCGTTTGCTTTGTTTTGTTTTGTTTTGTTTTTTTGTCTATCAGATTGACAAAGACAAAAAAGATTGACAATACCCAGTGTCAAAGGTGGTATGGGGAAAAAATATAATGAATGCAAACTAAGGACTGTAGCTAACAGTAACATTGTAATATTCTTTCATCAATTGTACAAAGGAACTATACTAAAGTAAGCATCAATAATTGAGGGGTAGAGGGGGTAGGGGATTTTTTTTTTTCCTTTCAGGGCAATGAAAATATTCTAAAATGTTACGGTGAATGCATAACTCTGTGATTATACCGAGGTCACTGATTGTAAACTTTGGATGGATTGTATGGTATGTGAATTAAACTACATATTAAAAAAAAACCCACGCCATTGCTGGTTGGTGGGTCCCCACCAACTTGGTTCAGCTCTGTGGGGTTGACAGCAATTCCACCTCAAGGAATTAATTTAATGGAAAATCTCATGTAAGTGTGCAAAGATGGATATACAGGGGTATTTGTTAACATATTCTTCTTAACCACAAATTTTTAAATAATGCCCTGAAAAAAGTACCAAGCTCAGAAAAAAGTACCAAGCCCAGAAAGTTTCACGAGAAAACTCTCATAAATTTTTCTTCATTTCAATGCAGTTTAAAATCTTTTAAACATAGAACAAGAAAACTTTCAAAGTGTTATTTTGATACCAAAACTTGATAATGTCTTTGAACAATTGTCTCTTATAATATCAAGGGAAAATCCAAAATAAAATTTAAACAAACAGTATTCAGAAGCACACTAAAATAGCAATTCATTAAGACGAAGCATGGTTCGATACTAGGAAACATTATTGATCATATTAATTGGCCTAAGGAGCAGGAGCAAATGATTTTTTTCTACAGTTTGAAAGGCATTTGACAAAACTCTTGATAGAACAGCCAATAAGATAAGAAGAGCTGATAGTTCCTTAACGTGATAAATAGATGCATCTCAGCCAGCCTCCTGCTTAATAGAGAAACACTAAATTTATCGCCACCGAAGTCAGCAACAAGCAAGGATATTTATCACCACTCTTATTTCATGATTTCAGAATTACTAGCAAATACAACCAGCAAAGACAAGGAAATTCAAAGTCAAAGAATTTGAAAAGAAGCAAACATAATCTTGCTATTTGTACATGACATGCTCATGTTCTGGAAAAAAAAAAAGAAGCCATTGAAAAACTAATATAAGCAATGGAAGGGAGCAGAATATATATTTTTTAAAAATTAATAGTTTTCATATGTAAAAGAAAACAACCAATCGAAAGGTATATTGTAAAAAAAGACCTGATTCTCAGCTATTTTTTCAAAAAAAGATTAACTGCTAAGAATAAGTATAACAAGAATTAAGATCTGTATGAAGAGAATTTTGAAACTACTGAAGATGATAAAGAAAATCTGAACAACTGGACACACAACTCAAGCCCTAGAGGCCAATTCTCCCCAGTTAATTTATTACATTAACTTGATTTCAAAGAAAATACAGTTTCTTTTTCTTTAGACCAGATAAGACAATGCTAAAAATTCATGAGGAAAAATTAATAAGATGGACAGGAAAACTCTAAAAATGAGGAGGAACGAAGGGGAGGAGTATAAAAGAATAGTAATTAAAGCAGTGTGGTACCAGAAATGAATGGACAGAAAGACCAAAGACATAGAAAGTCCAGAAATAGGCTCAAAATACATGTAGGGCTTTAGTGTATGAAAAAGATGGCATCTCAGATCGACAGGGAAAAGATAGGTAAAAAAAGTACAGGGAAGAGATTGTTGGAACAAGTGGGTAGCCTCATCCCATAAGCCATGATAATAAAATCCAAACAGATCAAAGATTTAATTGAGAAAAGAATAAGAAAAACATAAAAGTGCTAGGGAGAAAAAAACATAGAAGGATTCTTTTATAGCTATAGGATGGGGAAGGTTCTTACTTATGACTGAAAATATAAAAGTAATTAAAAAATTCTACTACTTAAAAATATTTCAAATGGAAAAAAGCACCACAAGAAAATCAAAAGACCAGACTAATTAGCAAAAAAAAAAGAATTGTACCTCATATTTTAATAAAAAGTGATTATCGCTGAAGACCCATAACTCAATAGAAAAATGGGCAAAATGTTGACAGAGAAAGATATACAAATGGCTCTTATAATAAAAGCCTATCTCACCCAAAAGAAAAAAAGTTCAAATTAAAACCGGACTGAGATACAGTTTTTCATTTGCCCAATCGGCAAAACTCCAAAGTTGGACAAATTATTTTTTGTTAACAAGGCTAGAGGGAAGTAGTCACTCATTTATTGCTGGTGTGAGTATAAATTGGCTCAAAACTACAGCAATGTCTATCAAAAGCGCAAACGCATATACTTTTCCATCCATTATATCTTGTGTGAATGGTTCCTTTCTGGAGTTCCCCAGCGGAGTGGAACTTCTTATCCTATAGATATATATGAACACATACAGAATGATGTATATAAAATGCTTTAATGCAAATTTATGTGTGGCAGCAAGAAAGGGAGAACAAACAAAATGTCCATCGATAGGAAACGGGTTAATTAAATCAGATACATTCATACCACAGGGTTTATGCAACTGTTAGAAGGAGAAAGAGAAGGCAGAAGCTTTCTTTACACTGGTATAGAAGTATTTCAAGATAAAAAAAATGTGCAGAACTACAAATAGAACACTATTTGGGAAAAACAAAGAAAGGGATAAAATGTATACTTGTATTTGCTTGTATGGTTTTCTTGTAAGGAAACTCTGGAAGGGAACAAAGAAACAAATAACAATGATTGTGTGAAGGGGTTGGGTGGGTGGGAACTGGTCAGAAGGGACAAAGATGGGGGGGAACCTCACTGCACATATTTCGGAATTTTGAATCATGTGGATGTGTAACATTAAAAAACAAAAATGAATACATGAATGAATGATTAGAAATAGCCCAGTGATTGTCCATCAACAGGGAAATGGGTTTTCCAATTCAAGATGGCTAAGTGACCACAACCATTTGTCTTCTTTCTTCTCAAGATTCCATTAAAAGTAGAGAAAAAAATGCAAATGTTTGATTGCACAAAATGAAGAAGACAAGGTATGCATGGATGGATAAGACATTTCAATGAATATCTGGAAAGTGACTGGAATACAGGAGAGTGAGGAAGCAGATCAAGGAGATGGCAGCTTAGGCTACGATGGAGGGAATCCACAACTCAGAACCCAGAAACACCAGATGTGAAGGTGCATGTGACATGTGAGATGGGTGCACAGCAGGGGGTGGTCATTAAAAGTCTATTGGTGAAGGAAAAGGACCCCAATCTACCTCCACAGTCCCCCAACCCCATCATGTACAGCATCTGTAGTTAGACATTGGTCCCCAAAAGGAACAGAAAAGAGGGCATTTCTCTAAAGAATTTGAACGAACTGTCTGGGAATAGCAAGCCTATGCTGCTGGGGCTCAGGAGCCCACAGCAAAGACCCCCCACTTCGTGGTACTTAAGCCCTCATCAGCTCCCTGACTCCCCATCACAGAGTGAAGCCTACCCATCAGTCAACTGCCCACACTCTCCCGCATAAGTTCTCAGTCAGCTCCCTCATGCCTCATTCTAATGTGGGACATGCAAAGACCAGCACACACGTGAAAACCAGAAAAAGAGAAAGGAAGACCAAGATAAGCAGAGAGGAAAAAAATGCCCTTAAAGGAATCAGAGATAATCAGGAAATAGGAGAAAACTTAAAAACAAATTCTAGTGTTCTCAAACAGATTTGAGAAAAGTTCACATCTACGAAAAGAAGAGGACACTATGAAAAAGAAAGAGAAGACAAGAGAGAGCCATTGAAAACTAAAATTTAAAAAGAAAACAAGAGTGCTGAAATTTTTATTTAAAAAAATATTTGGTAAAAAGGCTAGAAGATAAAGTTAAGGAAACCTTCCAGAAAATAGAATGAGAGGCCAAAGAGACTGAAAATATGAAAGAAATGATAAAACCAAGCGCATCAATCTAGGAAGTTCAATAGTTAACTAATGAGTATTGCAGAACAAGAGGGCAGAAAAAATGGAAGGGAAGAAATATTTTAAATCTAAAAATGTAAGATATGATGTGATACTTGAGTAGGCAGTAGAACTTGCAGGCGAACAAAAGAGACAATACTCAAAAAAGGGCAGGAACTCCAGGAAAAATGGGAAGCTGTACTAGAAAAGAAAGGTGATTGTAGTATACTACTTGGCTCTGCAGTAAGCAATATTTGTATAGTCCTAAAAACGTAAACATCATTTCCAGATTTTTTACTTTTAGGATAAATCTATAGACAAAGCATGAAGAATTAAATGTGGTTACCCCCCCCACCCCCACTATCTATAAATGTTATAAGGTTCAACACTGTAGAGTTAAAAGTACAGGGAGACAGGGGAAGAGAAAACGAAGAAGGAATAGCAGCGTTAGTACAAACAATTTAAGAAATGATGAGTGGAAATATACCCTATGAGCTGCTACTCATTGATTTATCATATTTAGACATTATTTCTTGCTCTGATAGATGAGGATATATTTCACTTATAGAATCTCTCCCAGCTCTTCCTAATACAAGAAAGTCACAATTTCATTTCCTCTTTGAGATATGTTTTCTAATTAAATAAGATAATTGTTTATCACTTATAAGGTTGTGACAGGTTCTTGGAATTTTAGAACTGGAGGAAACCTTAGAAGCCACCTGAGGCGATCCTATCAAATTATGCTGACAGGGAGTAGCCTGCTGATGGGGTGTATCTTGCTGGTGGGGAGTATCTTGAGAGTGGGGAGTATCTTGAAATTGAGAGTATCTTGAGGATGGAGAGTATCTTGCTGATGGAAAGTACCCTGAGGATGGGGAGCATCTTGCTGATGGGGCGTATTTTGCTGACAGCATCTTGCTGATGGAGAGTATCGGGGATAAGGAGTATCAGGGAGTATCTTGCTTATTAAGCCTACAGACCTTCCCACACGTCTCTTTCTTACAGGAAGCTGCTACTGATCTCATAGCCTGCTACTGAACTTGCCCTAGCTTCTGCCCCTTCTCTTGCCCCTGGCATCCTAGGACTCCTCACCTCCAGCTTTGGCATGTTCTTCCTGGGCAGACCCTCCAGATGTAGCACTTACTTGCAGGTCCTTTTGGCTCCTTGGTCTTCTGGCTTCATCATTCAGTTTCAGCCCCACCTGGTATCGCCTCCCAGCTCTTCCCTCAGCACCGCCGTTTAGTTGCCAAGCATTGTGTGGCCAGCAGACCATGGAAGGAGCAGTTGGGTGAGATAAGAAATGACAGGGGCAAACAGAGGAGGGTTGCGAGCTTCAGAAGTTAGGGGGCTTCCCGGAGAGGGAGGCTACGAACGGTCCCAAAGATCGACGCTCCTTGCAGCAGCAAACAGAAGGAAAGAACAAAAATGGTCCTTCAAGTCACTTGCCTGTGACATCAAAAACACCAAAAGGATCCATTTTCTGGACGCTTTAGCCACATTCTTGCCTCTGAAATTCTCCAAAAGCAGTCATGTCTGTCAGTCCTTCCTATTCTTCACACCATTTCAGAGTCTCGAGGAGTTCCAAAGAAATGTAATCCTTGTGTTCCAGATTCATTTAGACTTAAATCATCAAAATGCTTTGGTCTGTCTAAGGAAACTTGGTGTCTTTTTATAGATCCATTTAAAACATTTTTGCTTCGGAGCCCGTTCCAGCGTCTGTAAATGAATTCAGACACACCCCACCCTTGCCCTGCCCCCTGCATCCCGTTCGCCTTCATTGTCAGAACCCACCAGGGTGAGTGAAGTGCTAAATTTGGCCAAGTGGTTTTCCCTCTCGTTACATCTTGAGACTGAATGTTCTGCCCACATCTATGTGCGAGGAGCCCAGAAGGCTGCCCTGGAGTAGATTTCCAATTGTCTCAAGTGTGGGGTGTCTCCTCATCTGGATTATAAAGTCTCAGGGCAGGGACCCCAGTTCAGGCGGCTTTCGTGTCACCCTGGGGCGCTGGGCCGCCTCCTCTTTGCATCACCAAGCACTATTTTGCATATAAGATCGGGGGAGGTCCTAGTTTAAGAACCTCAACCTGGAGTCTAGCCCTGTGCTTCTCAACCCTGACGGCACTTGAGAATCATTTAAAAAATGGCCAATGCCCCAACCCACGTGGACTAAGTCAGATGGTCAGAGGGTGGGGCCTTGTATCAGGTCTTTGAAAGCTGCCCCAGGTGAGTCTACTGGGCGCCACGTGTGAGAACGGCCGTCCGGCCAGGTCTGTGCACGCCCTGCGTCCCTAATGAATACGTGCAGGGGCTACATCGGTGGTTAAAGAACTGGCATCCAGGGCAGGGGGTGGGGGTGTCCGAATGCCTTCCCCACCTCCTCCCCTCACCGCCTGTCTCCCTGATATAGGTCAGGCCCCATGGGGCTGGTTCCTGTGCTAACAGGAGGGCTTCCAGGGCATCTCCTTCATGCTGCGGGCGTCCCCTCCCCGGGCCCACATCCTCCACCTTGAACAGCTGGTGCTTCCCCTAAGCTCCTCTGCGGTTGGACCTTCCACCATTTGTTTCACGTCTTCCCTTTCACGTATCTTCACCCTGCCAGATGTAAGGCAAGGACTGTACCCTCCCTGGGGGCTGCACACAGAAGCAGCAGGGGCGAGTGGCCCCCAGTGCAGGTTTGATGATGCTCGACTCTGGGCTGGTGTGTCAGCCATGAAAAAGGAGGGCAGCATGGAGCATGGACGGCAGAGGGTGTGGTCAAGAAGCCAAGGTCAGAGGTATGAGGATGCTTAGTAGGGGCCCGAGCACACCTTAAACAGCTGCATGCAACAAGCGTCATCCAAAAATATGGACTGATCAGTTACCCAAGTACCAAGAAGACATGTGTTTCAATTACCTGACCCTAAGCCTGGCCCTAAGCCTGGCCCAGGTCCTTTCCCTTCACTGGTTTGCGATCGACTGCTTCTGTTCCTCCTGCCCGGGACCTGCTGGACAAAGCACTATGGCATGTGACCACCGATGGGCCCCATTTCTTCTAGAGGCTCCACGTGGCAGCTGTCAAGCCCCACCCCTCCAGACCAGCTATGGTGCTCCCCTCCCCAGGCGTGGGGGGTTGGTCCAGGGATGGCCACGTGACCCAAGCACAGCAAATCAGGGTCTTACCTGGGATGGATGGACAGATGGCAGAAAAGAATAGCGCCCACCCAGTGGAATGGTTTGAGCCTGAAGCCCAGCAGTTGTTCTTCTCTGGCCATGTCACTGCAGCTCTGTCTTCTTGAGAGGAGAATGGGGAGAATGTCCCAAGGAATTCAGGACCAAGAGAGCAAAGAGAAGCCCTGAGGATAACTTTTGGACACCTGGACCAGCCACACCTGAAGCCACCCTTGACCTGCCAGTTACGGGAGGCAGCCAGGATCCCTCCCAGGGGTGGCTTAGGTTGGACTTGTACCCCTTGCACCCCGATTAGTAAAACACCTAAAGCTGCCAGAGGCTCCCTGGGCCTGACCACAGTGCTGCATGGAGAGGAGCAGGACATGCCTGGATTTGTCCCACCTGCACAAAAGGGACACTGTGATGGCTGACTTCAGACACCTGAAGGGCAGAGAGAGAAAGTAGAACTTGCTCCGGTTCCAGGCTGCCCAGGGTGGACGGTCAGGCAGCCTCAGAGTCCAGAAGAGAGGGGTCCCATGGCGAGGGGTTGCTGCGCTTGGACAAGCACTCATGGTTGCAAACTTCCCCATTCCAGAGCTCCTTTCAGGGAGAAGATGATTCCTCCAGCCCCTTTCCCACCGTTCCCCCACCCAGCAGGGGTGGCTGGAATTCCAAAGAAGCCGCATTTGCCAAATGTACCAGGGACCGCTTAACAACTGGGAGCCTAGAGCCGCATCCCATCTCCTCTTTGGGTGCAGATGCCTCAGCTCAGAACACCAACAAGCCTTTGGAACAGAAGCAGCCAAAAGAGTGAGGGCGTTGGCGTCAGACCCTCCTGGGTGCCAGCTCCCTGCTGTGCAGCTGCGTGGGCCTCCGCGCTTTCGCTGGGGCCGTCCCTGGGCCTGGAGTGTCTTTCCCAGCCTCCGCGTCCCCCACCCCGACGTGCAGCCCACCCAAGGACATCCTGCCAGGCACAGGAGGGAACCCTTCTCCCAGGAAGCCTCTCCGGGACACACGCATCAGCGCCTGCCCTGGCACCTCCTTCCGGAAGGTGGCGGGGCCTGGGCAAAGCCTCTGCCAGCTTGGCAGTGCACCCCAGAAGAGCTGCCACCACGGGGGCTCACCTGATCCCGCGAGCCCTGCGCCCCCCCCCTCCTGCCAGGAGGCCCCGGGGGCAGCCAGGATCTTCCCAGTCCGCAGAGCAGCTGCCCAGCATCACCTGGCACCTCAGCCCACAGGTAAGGACCCAGGTGCTGTTGTCAGAGCGTACAGTTGCTCTGTTCCCCCGTTTCCAGAGATTCCAGAACCTTCTCTAAGACATCCTCAAGGGCCAGCCAGCCCCAGGGACCCCAGAGGCAGGCTCTACCCCACACCAGATCTCTAGGCTCTGCTAACTCAGGTCTTAACCAGTATCATCAGAGACCTTTTTTCCCTTCAAAAACACCAAAATGCAATGGATCTTTGAATGCGTCCCGGACCAGCCCATCTTCTGGAAGGGGAGGGGGCTGCAGATGTGCAGAGTGGGGGGGAGAGGAGCCTGCCCCTGTATCTCCTCCTGAGAATTACCTGGGAAAGTGGGGGACAGCCCCCAGCTCCTCAGGTGGCCTGAGTTATCCCGCAAGCCCCCCATGGGTGCCCACCCCAAGAAGCAGGGCCTCGGGCAGACCCTGCACCCCGATCTCACAGCGGCATTGGGTAGAAACGAACTGAGTGAGTGAGTAACAAAGCGGGGTCCACCCACGCAGGGGACTAATGATACATATTGTACGATTCCACTTATACGAAATATCCAGAATAAACTAATGCATTGACACAGGAAGTAGAACAGAGGATGCCAGATGCCAGGGCTCAGTGGGTGCAGAATTTCTCTTTGGGGTGATTCAAATTTTGGGTGGCGGCTGGTGGTGGCGGCATAGCGTTGGGAATGCCGTCAATGCCCCTGAGGTGTACACTTGAAAACGGCGACAATGGCAAATTTTGTTGTGTATATATTTATATACCTATAAAAGAAAGAGAAGGAAAAAGGGAAGGAAAGAAGGGAGGGAGGGAAAGAAAGAAAAAGAGACAAGAAGGAGGGAAGAAGGGAGGGAAAGGAAAGAGGAAGGGAGGGAAGGAGGAAAGGAGGGAGGGAGGGAAGCAGGAAAGGAGGGAGAGAGGGAAGGAGGAAAGGAAGGAGGGAGAGAGGGAAGGAGGAAAGGAGGGAGGGAGGGAAGCAAGAAAGGAGGGAGGGAGGGAAGGAGGAAAAGAGGGAGGCGGGGAGTCAGCAGTGGGCTGGTGGGGTGGAGAGCCCCTAAACTGAGTGGTCCTGGAGCCCCTGCAGTTTTCCGATCACTTCCAGGCAGGCTCCTGGAGGGCGCAGGGACCTCTCCCTTGGCGTTCCCAACTCAGCACCCCTGGCCGCCCCGTGCAACTGGATCCCACGAGCCCCGGCTAAGCCTTCGGATGCCGATAATTCCTTCGCTAATGCCTAGCTAATTAAGACATTAACTTTAATGGCATTCTCACAGATTACTTGAAGAAATGCAGGCCTGTAAGGTGATACTTCCTGGCGGGCAGGGGTTTCGCGATGAGATCTCGGGGTCATCAGCTCCGCACAGGAAGTCCCCGGCTACCTGGGCAGCGCGCGGGCACAATCGGCCCACTGTTAGGCTGCGTCATTTAAGAGGCCCGGGCAGCCCCCTTTCCCGGGAACCGGTGAGGGGCAAAAAGGATCAATTGAGTATCTCAGCTCGGCCTAGAGCCCCTCTCGATGTTTGGTTTGCTTTGATGCGAACGAAAAGCAAGCTCTGGGCATGTGAACCCATAGCATTATCTTTTCCAGACTTCTGCCTGTCCTCGAAGTCAGCCAAAAATAAAAGTCAGCTCAAGTTAAATCGGTGTTTCTCCCTTTCCTTCTTTGTCTTCATGCCCTTCGGTGTCCATTTTCCTAAAATCAAGAGCCCTGAATGTTGGCCGTTCTGCTGAGCCAATAGGACCGTCTGGAAAAGGTCCACATCCCCCCGAGCTCCTGGTTACACCTTCAGACACCCTCGCGGTCACTGCCCACCTGAATGTGAGATTTACGAGGGGAGAGGCGGAAGGGGAAATTTATTTCTAAAAATTCAACACAGGTATTAAAAGAACTCTTTCATTTAACACAAGGGGGTCCACCCCTTTGGAGGAAATTGTCCCTTTGTAATATGATGCTGTGTTTTCCAAAGAGACTGTCTGATATTAGCCAAGTATTCCTTTTGGACAAAAAGTGCAAACACTAAAAAAAGCAAAGTGAATACTTCCCCCACCCATGGGCGGGGCTAGGGGTGGCTCTCCTGGGACCCTTCTCCACCATGCACGCAGGAGGGAAGCAGGGCCGGGACCGCGGGTGGGTCCGGGTGCCGCCTCCCCACCCCCCACCCGCTGCTCTGCGCTCAGGGCTCGGGATGACCCAACCCCCCCGCCCACCAGGTGGGGGCCTCAAGGGCCACCCAAGCCAGGGCTGGCCGCGGGGGTCACGCTCACCCGTGGGCAGCCCCACGCCCCGGATATGCCTGCCCTCATCTCGGGAGTGCCAGCCTCAGGACTCAGCTCCCTCCTCGGACACCCCTGCCCGCCTCGGGGCTGGCCCCAGGTTCCAACCTCACGAAATCTAGGCGGTCTTCGGGGATCCGAGCACGGCATGTGGAGGCAATGGGGAGGCGGGAAAGCTTAGCTCAAAGCACAAAGGGACAGAGCTGCCAACCATTCCACCACCGATAAATTTCTGTAGGAAGTAAAGCCAAGCGCTCTTTAGCACGCCGCCTTGCTCTAGAGAGCGCCTGGACTCAGGACCCCAGAGGGCCATCCCTCCGTCCTTCCTGTCCTCCGCTCCTCTGAAGGAGCAGCTCTTGTTGGGTCTCCACCCTCCAGCCGGGCTGGACACTCAGCTGTCCTTGGGCAGGCAACCCCACACCACTGCAGGCATGCATGTGCCGTTCATTAATTCGATCCATTTTGTCTCCTTCATCTGATTTCAATGACCTCTTTTCTATAGAAGCCAAAAGGGTGGCGGTAAAAGCAGCTCTTAGAGAGAGGGGAAGCTGTCGGGTCCCCTTTACTGACTGCTGACCCTGTTGCCCAGCGCTGAGATGCTGGCTGCAAAGGACTCACAGCTGCCTCCTTCTCCAGAGACGTGCCCTCAAATGCATGGGAGCAGCAGGGCCCGGGACGTCGTGCTGCCACCCCCTTGCCCAGGAGAGCCTGCGGCCAGCAATGGGGGGACCTCAAGGCGGGCCACCTCTGTGGGACAATTCACCCTCCCGAGCTCCCTGTGGGGTCAGCTCCCCGCCACCTCCTCGGAGCCCTTTTGGCCCCTGCCCTGCCCTGCTTCCTTCACCTCCTGTCTCTTGAAAGCCTTTCCTCAGCAGACGGGGTGCAGCCGAGGTCTCAGTCTCTGCGTCTAGGAACCCCGAGCTAAGCCCTGCCCTTTGCTTTGTCCCCGACACCACCGCCTCCCTCTGCTCAGGGGAGCACCCCCTTTCCCAGCATCACTGTGGCCAAGTCCACCCTTCCTGGTCCGGCTTCTGCAGCACATCCCAGATCCATCCTTTTTCCGGGACATCCTTGCGCCTCTCTTTAAAGCATCACTCATCCCGACTTGCACTCCATGAGTGGTGCCCATTCCCGACTCTCCAATGGGAGACTTCGTTTTTTTATTTATTCATGATTGTCTCGCACCCCAAGCATTCCACGCGGGATCTAGTAAATTCTCAATAAATGTCTGCTGAGTTAAAACAGACCTGCACTGAATTCCCTGCTCCCCAAGAGAGACCAAGCTCAGCGGCAACTTCGATGGAATTGCAAATTGGCACGGGCAGAGCAGGACGATGCTGGGGTCTCGGGGACTTAAATGACTCTGGGGACGCAGAAAGCAGCTTCAATTTCTTTCCATGGGGCTGGAGGCTTCCTGGGAAGTCGTTGACTGGGCTCACCTCGCTTGCAACGATTACAGAGGAAACCAAGCACCAGCTGGGACCAGGGGCTCCCAGACTACAGGGCTGGCTTCCCGCCAACCCCCTTCAGGAGCTGGGCTGCTGGGAGACCGTCCCCCAGCGTAGTCACCTGCCCTGGGTCGCCAAGCCTGAGCTGCCAGTTTAGCAGGCAAAACGTGTGGAAGCACAGGGCTCCGCAGCCATCATCTCAAGATGCCAGAGTTTTTCTTTATTCCTTCTTGAAATGGGTCTTTTGCGAATGGGTCTAGAGGAAAGAACCTGGAAAGATGGAGTGCGGTGGTTATAGGGCGAACACTGAAAACGGGGAATTGACTCTTTCCCCACATACCTCCTTCATTTGCCCATAGATCTCATTGTCGAAGAAACTACCTATTTGTTTTCCTGAAGAAGGGGGGGCGGGAACATTAAGATAATGGTGCATTTGCTGCAAATGTTCTCAACTGCCTGGAGCAATTGAGAAGTCAAGACACAAGACAGTCTCTCCACCCCCAGCCTCCGGAGAAATAGTGAGGGTCGCTGGGCATAAGCCCTCTGTGAGCAGAAGGCAAAGCAAATGCAGATATCATAGGAGGCATTGTTATCACACGGCCTTGCCTTGAGGACGGTACCTTTCTAGCCAGATCCAGCATCTGCCACAGCCAGGATGTGCCTTTAAAAGGACTTTTGTGCATTTCTCACCTAGGAGTCCCTTAGAAGCCATCAAAAGTGTTCCATGCAGACATTCAGAATAAATGAAGTCTTTTTTTTTTTCAGTGCAGTTGCCTTTTGTAATAACAGTCTTCTTATGTGTTGGACAGTTATGCAACTTAAGATGAAAAGACATTTTATAGCCTCCTGGCAGTATAATGGGAAATTAACAGCATACCTGCGTCTCCTTCACCCCGGGCAGAGTCAAATTCAGGCCACCGGAAAGGGGTGCTTTCGCACTCCTCCTTGGGGCGCATCTCCTGGTTTTCAATATGTCCATGTAGCCACTTTTCGTAAAGGCATGTAAAAAATAAAATACCTTGCTTAATTGGTTGTGATGAAAGAACCTAATAGCACAGTACTCGAGGAGACCCATTGAGGGTTTGCCCAAGAATTCGTTTAAGCGACTGGTTTCCAAGGAGATTTGTTTAAATGCCCATGCCCCTCTCTGGTTTGGAGCTCTTAAAACAAACCGAGCATGCCAGGGTCAAAGACAGGACAGTTGGAACCCGAAGCTTGAAGCAAGTCCACTCTTTTAATAGGCCTCGGAGGACCCAGCTAAGAAATGGGTCTAATTACACCCACTGCCTGGGAGCCTTGTGAAGTATAATTAATGCTCGAAAATGTTGTCAGATCCTTAGATGAAAACCGACCACAAGCACAAAGTGTTATTAGAGAATCCAATCGGGGGGGGGACTTCCGAGCTGCAATGGGCGTTACCTGAACTTTGTCCCTTCTGGGAATGGCTATTTCCCTGATGCGACTCTGTCCACTGCACCGGAGTTCAAATCCTTTTAAAGCCCTTTGATTTCCAAGGGTCACTTGTGTGCCCCAGCGGCTGGGAAACAACTGTTATTTCTGAACCTGGTGGTTAAGCAACCCGGTCATCCGCAGGGGAAGCTGGACAGACACTAGAGCCGACATAGATACAGACATCTGGAGTTGCTTAGAGTGCTGACAGAGATGCTTGGATAGAAGCAACATAGATACAGACCTTTGGAGATGTTTGGAGAGACAACAGAGAGAGCAGATGCCTAGACACAGATGTTTGGAAGTGCAGAGCCCAGCAGACGTTGCCATGTGCCTTCCCCTGACATGCTAAGCAAACCAGAAGCCAGAAAGATCTACTGGGGCTGAGAGAACCGCTTGAAACCAGAAGCCAAGAGAGGATGCAGATGCCAACCACATGCCTTCCCATGTGACAGACATCAGCCCTTCTTGAGTCAAGGTATGTCTCCCTGGATGCCTTAGTTTGGACATTTTTATGGCTTTAGAATTGAAAACTTGTCATTTAATAAATACCCTTTATAAAAGCTATTCCATTTCTGGCATATAGCATTCTGGCAGCATTAGCAAACTAAAAAACACCTGGGCTCATATTTTTTGTATTAATATTCATTCATTTGCATTCTATACCCTGCCGCACCCTAGAATGCAGTGTCCAAGAGAAGTGGTGGGACTTTGTCTGATTCCATACCCTGAAAACACTGCACATAGTAAGAGCTCAGTAATATTACTGGATGGATGGCCTCAGCTCCCAGGCATATGGAGTAACACTCCATCTCTTCTAGCTCAGGGTCCCCAGAAAGTCTTCAGAGTGAGCCCTTTATGGAGGAATGTGATTTAGGGAGCAGGAGTGAGGGTCAGAGGGAGCAAAGCAGGAAAGGAGAGCAAATTATTGGATCAGCTACTGCTATCGTCACTGGCTACTTGACTCTTGGGGTTCCCTGAAGGGCTGCATGAAATGTATCCCATGACCTTCATCTGGGGAGAAAAGGGGTGGGGGTAAAGTATTAATTCCACCTTTGTCCATCAGCTCCATTGGGCAGAGGGTCACCCTACAAAATGTTAACTCACCAGCACTTTCAGATTGTCCATGTATGAGCACCAAGCAAGTTCCTGTAGCGTCCCTCACTGTAGACGTCAGAGAAACCTGGGGGCAGGAATCAAGGGGTACGTGCAGCATGGACTTCAGGTAGAGGCACAGGTGGGTCGTTGGGTGTGATGATGAGTGATGTCTCTCCAACTTCCAGCCTATGTTCTTGAATCTGTGCACTCTAGCTCTTTGGTACCCAGCACCACATGATGGCTATTGGTCCAAGGCACTGCCTACATCCTGTAAGAGGGCTCTGGATGTTTCCCATGAGTTGGCACATTCCCTGAGTGATTAATAGGACACTCCAGCTAACAATCAGGCTTCTGCATGATGGAGAATACAGTAAGACAAGTAGATCTCATGATATATCTCCCTTGCTAAAAAATGGGTCCTTGGTCCGAGGCATGTAAGAATTCTGTAGTGATAGAGTCTGGAAGCCCTTTGATTGATACTGGCAGCGAAGGCAAACCCACAGCCACAGTGGTCTTACCTCCAGGAAAGGCAAATTGCTAGCCCCTCCAGTTTAGAAAAAGACCAATGCAATCAACTTGCCATTAAGTGGCAGGCTGGCCACCCAAGAATGGGGCCTTATTGAAGGATTGCTGTTTGTCTCTGTGGCCGGCAGGTTGGACGTCCAGCATGGGCCTTGGTGAAGTCAATTGTGGTAAGAGGGAGCCCCAGCTGTTAGCCACATTCCATGATTTCCATAACTGATGGGCCCAATATGCTCATACTGGGGTGGCTGAAGAAAGGCTAGCTGTCACCCACAGAACAGATCACCCCAGTCACCTGGTTGTCCAAAACCTGTTCTGTGGTCGATGCCCTCTGGTGGGCAGTGAAGAGCCACACACCTTGTGCCCACTCCCGCAGGTCCATTTGCAGCCTCTTAACCCAGACTACCTCCTCTCTGATCTTCTAACTTGGTTCTGTCAAGCAGGTACCCCCGTTCAGGGGTCCGTGTATATCTGTACTCCAGGCATTTCTCTCTACACAGACTTGAGGACTGGCTGCGCTGCCTGAAGATGATTTCCCCACCATTTCCAGGCTGTGCCTGAATGGGTTTCTAATGTAAAAGAAATCCATTCTCCACTAGCATCAGTGAATCATGATTCTTCCATCAGTTGGTGCAGAGAATACCTCGATGGCCTCCTGGGTGTGAGTGGAGGGAGAGGAACAGCTGCATTGGAAGTAGGTGACCTAGGGATCTACAAGGCACCTTCAAGACATTGACTCATGCCTTCTAGACCTGCTTAAACCCAACCTCAGATGCTCCATGCCCATCCCATAATGTGTCGCTGCCATGTGGGCCGGGACTTACGGTGTGGGGAGCTCCAGCTAGCTACTCACCATGGGTGGCTCCAGAAGTAGAGTCATTTGACATTCCATCTCTAGGCACTTGATCTCTGCATGAGTTCGACAGCACGCCAGGAGCTGGTTTCCAATTAGCTGATGTGAAAGGCATCGCTTTCATCTAGAAGTCTGCAGGCCCACATTAATCGCCTCCTAGACAGGCTTTCTGCACTCTCCACCTGTGAGACCTTCAGTGCCATCATATCTGCTGGTCCGTGTGTCCCGAGTGGCAGAGAAGCTTTCTCAGCAGCCTGGACCTGCTGCGGAGCCCTCATGTCCAAGGGCCCATTTGAAACAGATAACTTTTTGTGTCACTCAACAAATTGGGTAGAGCAGTATTCCCAACTATATGTTGCCTCCAAAATACAAAGACATGGGCCACCGTGGTTCAGCAGGCAAGAATGCTCGCCTACCATGCCAGAGGACCCGGGTTCAATTCCTGGTGCCTTCCGATGTAAAAAATAAAAACAAAAAAAACAAAGACACCCACTAAGCATTGTACCTTCTTCTTAATAGAAGAATATGCAAGATGAACAACACATTGTGCTTTACCTTAAAGAGGCTATCCCAGCATGCCACGACACTACCATAAGTGGCTATAAAATTGGGGGGTGTTCTAGTTTGCTAGATGCTGGAATGCAATATACCAGAAACAGAATGGCTTTTAAAAAAGGGGGAATTAATAAGTTGCTAGTTTACAGTTCTAAGGCCGAGAAAATGTCCCAATTAAAACAAGTCTATAGAAATGTCCAATCTAAGGCATCCAGGGAAAGATACCTTGGTTCAAGAAGGCCGATGAAGTTCAGGGCTTCTTTCTCAAGTGGAAGGGCACATGGTAAACACAGTCAGGGCTTCTCTCTCAGCTGGAAGGGCACATGGTGAACATGGTGTCATCTGCTAGCTTTCTCTCCTGGCTTCTGGTTTCATGAAGCTCCCTGGGAGGCGTTTTCCTTCTTCATCTCCAAAGGTCGCTGACTTGTGGACTCTCTGTTTTGTGGTGCTGCAGCATTCTCTGCTCTCTCTGAATCTCCCATTCTCCAAAATGTTTCCTCTTTTATAGGACTTCAATAAACCAATCAAGACCCACCCAAATGGGTGGAGACATGTCGTCACCTAATCCAGTTTAACAAGCACTCTTGATTAAATCACATCATCCAGGGAGAGGATCTGATGACAGTTTCAAACAAACAGTATTGAATAGGGATTATTCTGCCTTTACGAAATGGGATTTAGATTAAAACACGGCTTCTCTAGGGGACATACATCCTTTCAAACCAGCACAGCCCCCTGCAACCAGAGGACAATAATGGAGTTTCAGGTCTGCTAATATCAGGCCGTACAACCAACAATCCCTGAAGGCTTAAGCACCCCCTGTTCCCCGGTGCTTGTTTCCCCTGGTAAATAGCCACAGGCTGCTTTGAGAAAGTGCCAGCACATATTTGCAGGGGCCTCACAGGAGCCATCCTCAAAGAAACCCAACTTCCCTTTTAGTGGATGGCATCTGAGTCTGTGACGCAGGCTCAGTCCACTCCTGGGTAGATTCTCCTTGG
>PVIY010017327.1:0-49674 GCA_004026745.1 Myrmecophaga tridactyla
GGAACTACACTTTACAGCAGTTCTAGAACCGCTCAAGCACATGGCCCTCAGCCACACTTCCCAGCTCTGAGAAAGTGCTGAACTGCGCAGCCAGGTCACATCTGCCCCCAAACCATGAAGGCATAATGCCGATCTGCTGCCACAGCTCTATGCATGCCCACAAAGGGCCCCCTGCCTTAGATCAGCACACACCAAGATTACACCCCCCAGACCAGTGCACCCATACAGCTACATCCTCCCTAGCTACTGGGCACCCATGTTTACAAGCATCAGCCTAACATCCCTAACCTGTGCCTATTCCTGCACTGAAACAAATCACCACACTGAGTGCCCTACCCCATACTCTGCTCCCTGCTGTACAACCATCCTGCAAACACAAGGCCTTAGACTACGGTGAGAAATCAATTCCCAAAGTAAATCAATCAAGATATTTACATACCATGAGGACAGCAGAAGATCACTAAGCATATCACAATGCAGACAGATATAGCCCTGCCTAATGACCAAATTAAAACACCAGAGGAGACACAGACGTTGGAACAGCTAAAGATGTTCAAACAACTCTACTTAATAAAATCAGTGGTATAGCAAATGACAAAGGAGATCAAGAAGGCAGTGGAAGAGCATAAAGAGAAATTTGAAAGAATAAAGAGAAAAATAGCAGGTATCACAGAGATTAAAGACTCTGTTGACCAAATAAATAGCATACTAGAGGCACATAACACCAGATTTGAAGAGACAGAAGAAAGAATAAATGATATAGAGGACAGGATAACTGACTTTGAAGTCTGAAAACAGCAAATGGCAAAAAAGATGGAAAAAATGGAATTGGATGTCAGGGAAATGATAGACAAAACAAAGTGCATAAATGTAAGAATCACTGGTGTCCCAGAAGGAGAAAAGAGGAGTAAAAGGCTAGGAAGAGTAGTTGAGGATATAATGAGGATATAATGGGAGGATATAATTCCCAACCCTCATTCCCAACAAAGAAGATATAATAATCATAAATGTTTATGCTCCCAATCAAGGAGCTCCAAAGTACGTGAGACAGACATTGGCAAAACTGAAGGGACCAATAAGTGTTTCAACAATAATAGTAGGAGACTTCAATACACCACTCTCCTCTATAGACAGAACAACCAGACAGAAGATCAACAAGGAAATAGAGAAGTTAAATAACTTGATAAATGAATTAGACCTAACAGACCTATATAGGTCATTGTACCCCAAAGCACAAGGATATACATTCTTCTCTAGTACCCTTGGAACATTCTCCAGAGTAGATCATATGCTGGGGCACAAAACAGGTCTTTATAAATTTTAAAATATTGGAATTCTTCAAAGCACTTTCTCTGATCATAATGGGAAGAAGCTTTATTTCAATAACCACCAAAGAATGAGAAATATATGGAGATTAAATAACACAGTCTTAAACGACCAGTGGATCAAAGAAGAAATTGCTAGAGAAATCAGTAGCTATCTGAAGATGAATGAAAATGCAACTTATCAGAACTTAGAGGATGTGGCAAAGGCTATGTTGAGAGGGAAATTTAATTGCCCTAAATGCCTATATTAAAAAACAAGAAAGAGCAAAAATTGAGGACTTAACAGCACACCTGGAGGAACTTGAGAAATAACAGCAAACTAATCCTAAAGCAAATCAAAGAAGAGAAATAACAAAGATTAAAGCAGAGATAATGGAGAAAAAAGAACAATAGAAAGCATCAATAAAACCAAAAGTTGGTTCTTTGAGAAAATCAATAAATTGGTGGGCCACAAGCAAGACTGACAAAGAAAAAAAAGAGAGAGGATGCAAATAAATAAAATCAGATATGAGAAGGGGTGCGTTACTACAGACCCTGAAGAAATAAAAGAAATCATACAAAGACACTATGAACAACTATACACCAACAAACTAGACAACTTAGATGAAATGGACAAATTCTTGGAGGCATGCAAACAAGCTACACTGACTCAGGAAGAAATAGAAGATCTCAACAAATCAATCACAAGTAAAGAGAATCAATCAGACATCAAAAAATCTTCCTACAAAGAAAAGCCCAGGGCCAGATGGCATCTTAGGGGAATTTTATCAAACATTACAAAAAGAACTAACACAAATTCTGCTCAAACTTTTCAAAAAAATTGAGGAAAAAGGAACTCTAACTCATTTTATGAAGCTAATATCATTTTAATACCAAAACCAGGTAAAGATGCTATTAGAAAGGAAAACTGCAGGGCACTCTCCCTAATGAATATAGATGCAAAAATTCTCAATAAAATATTAGCAAATCGAATCCAACAGCACATTAAAAGAATTATACACCATGACCAAGTGGGGTTTATACCAGGAATGCAAGGATGGTTCAATACAAGAAAATCAATTAATGTAATATAGCATTGAAAGGGAAAAATCACACAATCATCTCAATTGATGCTGAAACAGCATTCAACAAAATTCAGCATCCTTTTCTGATAAAAACACTCCAAAAGCTAGGATTCAAAGGTGACTACCTCAAGATGATAAAGGGATATATGAAAAACCAATAACCAGTATCATACTCAATGGAAAGAGACTGAAAGTTTCCCCCTAAGATCAGGAACAAAACAAGGATGCCCACTGTCACCACTGTTATTCAACATTGTGCTAAAATTTCTAGCTAGAGCAATCAGGCAGGACAAAGAAATAAAAGCATCCAAATTGGAAAGGAAGAAGGAAAACTCTCATTTGCAGATGATATGATACTATACTTGGAAGATCCTGAGAAATCTACAGCAAAGTTACTTGAGCTGACAAACAAATTCAGCAAGGTGGCAGGATATAAAATTAATATGCAAAAATCAGTAACATTTCTATAAACAAGTAATGAGCTTGCTGAGGAGCCAGTTAAGGAAAAAATCCCATTCAAAATATCAAGTAAAGAATCACGTACTTAGCAATGAACTTAACTAGGGACGTAAAGGACTTGTACACAGAAAACTACATAACATTGCTAAAAGAAATCAAAGGAGATCTAAATAGGTGGAAAGACATTCCCTGCTCATGGGTTGGAAGGCTAAATATAGTTAAGATGCCAATTCTCCCTAAATTGATCTACAGATTCAATACAGTACCAATCAAAGTTCCAACAACCTACTTTGAAGATTTGGAAAAGCTAGTTGCCAAATTCATCTGGAAGGGAAAGAGATCCCAAATAGCTAAAAGCATCCTAAAATAGAAGAACGAAGTGGGAGGATTAACACTCCCTGACTTTAAAATCTATTATAAAGCCACAGTGGTCAAAACAGCATGATACTGGCACAAGGATAAAAGAACTGACCAATGAAATTGAATCAAGAATGCAGAAATAGACCACCAAATCTATGGTCAACTGATTTTTAATAAGGCCCCCAAATCCTCTGAAATGGGACAAAATAGTCTTTTCAATAATTGGGCATGGAAGAACCAGATATCAATAGCTGAGAGAATGAAAGAGACCCTTATCTTATACCCTACACAAAAATTAACTCAAAGTGGATAAAAAAACTAAATATAAGAACTAGCACCATAAGCTTCTAGGATGAAATGTAGGGAAATATCTTCAAGACCTAGTAAAAGGAGGTAACTTCCTAAACTTTACACCCAAAGCACAAGCAACAAAAGAAAAAATAGATAAATGGGAACTCTTCAAAATTAAATGTTTCTGCACTTCAAAAGACTTTGTCAAAAAGGTGAAGAGGCAGCCAACTCAATGGGAGAAAATATTTGGAAATCACATATTGAACAAAGGTTTGATTTCCTGTATATACAAAGAAATCATACAACTCAGCAACAAAAGAACAAAGAACCCAATTATAAAATGGGCTGAAGATATGAATAGGCATTTTTCTGAAGAGCAGATACAGATGGCTCAAAAGCACATGAAGAGATGCTCATTTTCACTGGCTATAAGGGAAATTCAGATCAAGACTACAATGAGATACCACCTCACACCTATAAAAATGGCTGCTATTAAACAAACAGGAAACTACAAATGTTGGAGAGGATGTGGAGAAACTGGGACACTTATGCACTGCTGGTGGGAATGTATAATGGTGCAGCCACTATGGAAGACTGTTTGGCGCTTCCTTGGGAAACTAAATATCAAGTTGCCCTATGACCCAGCTATAGCATTACTTGGTATATACCCAGAAGAGCTAAAAGCAACACACTAAACAGACATTACACATCGATGTTCATAGCAGCATTATGCACAATTGCCGAAAGATGGAAACAAACCAAATGCCCATCAACAGACGAGTGGATGAACAAAATGTGGTATATAAATACGATGGAATACTATGCAGCAGTAAGACAAAATGACATCCTGAAGCACATGAGAAGATGGATGAGCCTTGAGGACATAATGCTTCGTGAAATTAGCCAGACACAAAAGGATAGACACTATATGATTTCACTTTTATGACCAGCATAAACAGGTATAATCAGAGGCTTTATAACATGGAATATAGGGGATTTAGAGATATATAGAAGCTAGAGATGGGTAAATCGTTAGCTAATGAGGTTGAACTCCAATGTAAGGGAATAGATAGGATTGAAGGTGGTTCTCTAGTGGGTCTATAAAGGCATCTACCAAAAAAAAAAACCCCACTATCAATAGCATTATATTTAATTTTGAAAGACTGAATAGAATCCCCATAAAATTGAGAATAACGCAGTGATGTCTAGTCTCATCACCTCTATTCAACAATGTATTGACAAGTCTAACCAGTGTAGTCAGGCATAGAAAATAAATAAATAGCATCCAGATTGGAAAAGAAGTAGTAAAACTGTCTTTATTCACAGATGACATGATCCTGTATATAGCAGAGCATGAGGAATCCACACACATACACTCAAGAAAAAAAATTGCTACAATTAATAAATGAATTCAGCAAGGTCACAAGATACAAGACCAATATAAGAAAATCAATTGCACTTCTGTACTAACAATAAACTGTCTCAAAATGGAATTAATAAAAAAAAATTCTGATCATAATAATATAAAAAAGAATTGAATATTTAGAAGTAAACTTAACAAAACAAATGTATGTTTTGTACATTGAAACTACAAAACATTACTGAGAGAAATCAGAGATCTTCTAAATAAATGGAGAGACATTCATTTCTAGGGATTAGACAACTCAATATTGCTAATATGCTGATTCTCCTCAAACTGATTTATAGATTCAACATAAGACCTACCAAATCCAAGCCAGGCCTTTTTTTGTGGAAATTGACAAACTTATCCTAAAATTTATATAGAAATGCAAAGGATCCAGAATAGCCAAAACAGTTTTGAAAAAGAATAAGGTTGAAGAAATTATGGTATCCAACTTCAAAACTCACTGAAAAGCTATGTTACGTAGCTTTTTTTTACGTAGTTAAAACAACGTGGTTCTGACATATAGATAGGAATATGGGTTGATGGAACAGAACTGAAAGGCCCTCTTATTACACTACTACATTTACCATCAATTGATTTTCAACGAACCTACTTCCTCTTCTACAAAATGAGAATATTAATGAACACACGTATCATGGGCTTTTGATGACACTCAAGTGAGAACATAAATTAGAATGTGCTCCATGTTATAAAAAGCTATGGTAAAATAACAAATGATCATTGTTGTCTTCCAGCCTGAAGCAAATCTTGAGATTTGGCATCTCATTTCCACCACTGAGTAACAGTAGGACTCTGGGCAAGTCACCTCTCATCTCCTCACCTTTGTTTCCTCATCAGTGAGAGGCTCAAAGGAGATGATGGAAGTGCCTTGTAGAGCACAGAATGTGCATTTTCTCTCTTGTTATCTTGATATCATTATTAGATAATTATTATTATTAACTATCATTTTATATCATTATAACTGTCTTTGTTTTTTTCTTCGAGCTCCCTAGATATTTTTGTCTCCATGGCACACACTTGCCTGCCAACACCACTAGAAACTTCTTTCTCTCTTTCACTTTGGAGCAGGGCTTCATTCCTGCTGAGGGCCCTTCTCTGGGTCTCTCCCTCCATCAAAGCATTCAAAGCATTATGCGTTGTCTGTCTGCTTCTCCCACTGAACTGTGAGCCCCTTGCATATTGAGAGCTCTGCTTATTCCATGTACCTGCTTCATCTTTGTATCCCAGTACCTTGCACACAATATGACCCCTAGGTCTGCCCCACTTTGATTTGCTGCTTGTTTTTCCCAATGACCCTTTGGGGCTCACCTGACCCTATGGGCCACAGGAAGGAGATTCTGATCTTCTTGCCATTTTCATGCCAGGGCTTTCTACCAAGGGCTACACCGGCTTGCCTGCCTGGGCCCACTGCGGTGGCCGAGTCCAGGCCTCAGGAGGCTTGTGAGACAACCGACAGCAACTCACCTCTCACCTCTCCCTCAGAGCCTCTCTGTTTCTGATAGATGGATCTGGAGGTGCCCACACAACTGCAGTGGCTCACAGAGATGGGCCCCTGGGGCTCCCGGCTTCAGGTCCGTGTCTTGACCTGTAGCTTCCCCAGCAGCTGCTAAGAAGCTGGGCTGTGTTACCCATAAGGGCCTAAAGGTGATGGCCCACAGGGCAAGGCATCCCCACTGGGAAACAAGTGCCAGTAGATACATACTCACTTATATTTTCTCTCCTAGCCTTCCCTCTTGCTTCCCGGGGTTTTCACTTCCCCTAAGAAGTGACAGTGTCCAAACTTTTGCCTCAGATTTGATGTCCAGGTGACATGGGCCAAGAGATGCGCATTCAGGAAATCCAAATCCAGTGTTCACCATGTGTTCTCCACTCTATCAGAGCCCTCCAGTACCAGGTCTCTCCTTCTCTTCCAGGCTTCAGGCTGCTTCTGACTTTTCCTGACCCAGCGTGAACTCCCTGTGACCACCTGAGCTACTTCCATCCTTGGACAGCAGAACCATAGACCTGGGCTGACACCAGCACTGCCCTCTCTGCTCCTCTCCCCAGATAACTGATGCCAGCCACACAGATTTCTACTTCCATTCAGAATGGCTTCACATTCTCCATCCACAGTGGCCCTGTGTGGTGGTATTAAAATAGGCCTGCACATTCTTTGACAATCCTCATCTCAAAACATGGAGCCTAATGAGTGTGGACCAGACTTAGTAACCTCTTTGTGATAAGTAGAATGTGGTAGAAGTGATGGCCTATGATTTCCAAAACCAGGTTCTAAAAGGCCTGGAATCTTCTCATCCCTCTCTCTCTCTCTCTCAGATCCCTTGCTCTGCAGGAAGCCACCTGCCAAGTCAAGAGGACACAGAAGCAGGCCTACAGATGTTGTCTGAAGCCCCCAGATAACATCCATATCAGTGAGGTCCCACCTCAGTCAAGCCTTCAAAACCACCCAGCCCAGCCACTCTTGGATCTCCAAGCCTTGGAAACTGTGTTTGGGGGTAATTTGTTACACAGCAATAGATAACTAATACAACTGATGCTGCCACCCTATCCTTTTGCTTATCTTCTCATCCACTTCAGCCAAAATTTCACTTCCACAAGTATCCATTTTTTCACGGGGGATAGGTCTTCTCCCCCCACCTCTCCCACCCAATCCGTCCCTGTTCAGGACAAGCCCCTTCACTGTTCTTTCTTGCTCCCAGTATTCAGCTGTAGCCTCTCCAGACTGTCAGCAAATCTATTCCTTTCTATAAAAACCTCATCTGGACCAGAGGCCACTTCCTGCTCACATTCTCTCTCCATTTAGGGAGTAAGCATCCTGAAGAGGTAGGGCAGGCCCCCTGTGATCCCATTCATCCCTTAGCCACAGAGAGCTGGCCTCTGCCCCACCTCTTTGCTGAAGGTGCCCAGTTCCCCCCCCAGCTGCCACACCCAGTGGTCGTACTTCAGGCCTTCCCTCGGGGCCCTTGCTGACTACCTCCCTCCACACTCCCTCGCCTCCATAACATGCCCACTCCTGATTCCCCCTTGACCAGCCCTCCACCACCTCTTTGGTAGACTCCACTTCCTCTGCTCGTGGCTCAATGACGAGTGTCCTCTAAAGTCCCACCTTCTACCCACTGCTCCTCTTCCTCTCCTGTCCTCCTTGAGAAGAGTCCTGCCTCACTCTTACGGGGTCAAATCCTATTCTCAAATCCATGCATCCTGCTGGTGTTCCCGAAGCTTCTCGGACTCACCATGCCTTGAAAACATAAAGCCCCATGCCCCTCCTTTGTCTCTGCATCAGAGTGGCACCTCCAGCTGTTGGGCCCAGGCCAAGACCTGGGAGCCATACTGTACTTCCTTCCCCAACTTCTTCTCCCCAAATATTTCTTAAATCTGTCCTCCTTGTTCAACCCCCGATTTAGACCTTGGCTTCCCTGGCCTGGATCATTGCCACATGGTCCTGACAGGTCTCTCTTAGATCTATAGATCAAAGGCTCAGAGATCAGTTGCCTCATGCCATAGTCACAGGGAACCTTCTAGAACTCCACTCTAATCATTTTACCCCCTTCCTTAACCTCTTCAGTGACTCTCCTTTGCTCTCTGTGGATTGTCCCTGTCAACCTGATCATCCTCAACTCCCATGGCTGCCTGCCTCACACTGTAAGATTTGCTAACACCAGATGTCTTACATTTGCCCACATGCCAGGCACAGCCAGGCCTCCATGCCTCTGCATCCACTCTCCCCCCTGCCTCTTGTCCCCTTTCCACTGTTCCTCACCTGGGTAACTCTTTGCCAGCCTCCAAAACTCAGCTCAGGCCTCATCAGCTCCAGAAAGCTTCCCTGAATCCCCATTGGTGACATCCTCTGCTGTCTCATCTGGGACTTGGGACTTGGGGAAAATGGGAGTACAACCACCTCGTTGGTCTAGAGTGAGGGTTGGTTGAGCTACCATAGGACCCTCTGCCTGGCACCTGGACTAGAAGAGACACTTCACAGCTTTCAGTGACCATTACTATTACCCTGCTGCTTCCTCATCTAACCACAAGCTTCCCCAGGGAAGGACCGCTACTCAGCAACTGCACACAGTGCCTGGCACAGAGGAGGTGCCAAGGAAGTATCTGCCAAACTGGATGGCAAGACTGAGAAATGAAAGCAAAGGCAAGAGATCCCTTGGTCTTAAAGAGCAGCGTAGTGCATGAGCAGCCACTAAACCCAGCCGCTCTGCCCCCAATTACCTGGTGGCCTCAGTCAAACGGCTCAACTCTCTAACCTTCTGGTCAATTGCCTTTAAAATGGGGAGGGGGTGGCAACAGTTAAGGCAAGAGTTGACCATGGGTGAAAGCATGGTGGGCCAAAGCACCTGACCCGGCAGACCACCCTGTGCTTGGGCTGGGGCCACCCTGATCCCAGCCCCTCAGGTGTAGCCAGCCCCTCACCCACTTCTTCTGCACTGCAGACCCCTTTTCTTGGAAAGCAGCTGTTGTTTTATTCTTGCAGTGGCCCGCGGTTGCCGACGAAAAGACTGCCTGCCAAGCTGGGAGAGGAAGGTTGGCGTGAACTGTGGGTGCTGGGGTGTCCAAACCCCATCCTCCCACACCTGGGGTGCCTGGAGCACAGGGGTGGCCAGCCTGCACCCATCCATGACCTGCTCTGCATCTTTCCCCACCGCTGTCCTCTCTCATCTCCTCGCCAACACCTCCTTCTCCTCTTCTCTTCTCTCCTCTCCTCTTCTCTTCTTTTGCTCTCATTCACCACATACTTCCTTTTCTCCACCTCCCATCCTATAGAAAGAATTTTTCCCCTTCTGCCTCCAGGCAAAGTTGGTGGGGGAAAATGGTTTTTCATTTGTTTCCCCATTATTTTACTCCTGTACCCAAGAAAGCAGAATTCATGTCCCTCTGTATGTGACTAGAGAGATGACATACCTTGATCTCTGAGTTTTATTTTGTCATTTTCCATAAAAATAAAGCCTACTCTGAGAGGCAGGCAGAGCAGCCTGCCCATGAGCACCACCAAGGGCCCTGCCCTGCTGGCAGCCATGGGAGCTGGGGAAGCTTCCTTTGGCTCCAGCCCCCAGTGGGGAGGTAAGAACCTGTTAGAAAGTCTTCTCAGACTTTCCAAGGATGCAGGAACTGGAAGTTATTTTCCAGCCAAGGGCACCCACTGTGTTTGCACTCATGTGTGTGTACACCCACTCATGGGAGGTCCCACGGAGACCTCACCCGTCTCACTGATAAATGTTTTCGCTGGATCAGGGTTCTGAGCCATGGGAATGAACGTGAAAACAGTTCATGTGGGGAAAACAGATGGCCCTAGAGAGTTTTTTCTCTTTTATGTTCTAGTTTCAAAAAAGAAACTGAGTCAAAGTCAGCTCACCTGACACAAATTTGCTTCCCATGTACCTTGACAATGGCATGCCCCCTCGCTGCTCCTGCATTTCCCCTAATACAACCTGGTCCACTGTCACTGGATCTGTGAACCCAGTGTCAGAGGACAGTGCCAAAGGGACATTCTGTACTTTATCATAACCCTACTCCATTCCATCCTCCAACTCTCAGCTTAAGTTGCACCTG
The DNA here is from genome assembly GCA_004026745.1 of Myrmecophaga tridactyla. NCBI lineage: Eukaryota > Metazoa > Chordata > Mammalia > Pilosa > Myrmecophagidae > Myrmecophaga > Myrmecophaga tridactyla. Next base: position 10,479 of record PVIY010017327.1, read on the forward strand.
GACACACAGTTTCCCTGCCGCTCTTTCCAAGCAAATGACAGTCCTTATTTATCCTCTATCCCAGCCCCTGGTTTGTTCCTTCTCTGCTTCCATCAATCTCTGGTTATTTTATTTATTTGTATGTTACTTCTCGTTCTAATTTGCTGAACTGCCAGAAGCAGATACCATTAAATGGTTTTAACTATGGGAATATATTAGCTTACACATTTACAGTTTTGAAGTCATGAAAATGTCCAAATCAAGGCATCATTGAGACGATGCTTTCTTCCTGAAGACCAGTTGCTAGCAATCCTTGGCTCCTCTGCCACATGGCAAAGCATATGGTGGGGTGGGCTGCTTTTTCCCTTTTTTTCTGGGCTTCATTTCTTTCAGCTTCTTCCATCATGGCTTTCTCTCTTTTTATCTGGATTTCTCTTACAAAGGACTCCAGTAAGAGGATTAAGACCCACCCCGAATGAAGTGGGTCATGTCTTAAGTTAAGATCCTACTCACTGAAAGATCTTACTCACAATGGGTCCACACCCACAAAAATGGATTAACTTTAAGACCATACTTTCCAAGGACCTTACAGCTTCAAGCCATCATACTTGGTTTTTGCCAGCCATTCCCCCCCCCCCCACTCCACTTCAGGGCAGGGATCATGCTGCTAATAGCCATTATCTCCCCAACACCTGGCACAGTGCCCAGCACATGGTAGGTGGTCAATTAACACCTGTTGAATGAACGAATAAATGAATGAATGAATGAATGAAATGATCTTAGCTAAGCTTCTGATGTTATAAATGATGAAACTGAGGCCCTAGGGGAAAAGCGATTTGCCCAGGATTGTATTACCAGGTGGGGGCCTAGTCTCCAAGGCCCCTCCCCCAGCCTTCACCTGCACACCCGGCCTCCGTGTCTCTTCCGAGCCTGATTTCTCCCATTAGCCAAAGGTCCTCCTGCAAGAACTTCATGCCCACCCCTTCTGTCCTCTTAAGCCAGGCCCATATTTCCTTTGGAGTAATAATTAAAATAACATATTCACCAGCTGGTTTTTTTTTTTTCCCCTAGATTTAATCTGCCCAGGCTCTGATTTGCATATTAAAAGCACTAATTAGCCCCTCCGAGTGCTTGAGCACGCAGAGTGCAAGAACTGGTCATGTAGTCCCTGAGGACCCAGCCCCAGTTGGCTGGGCAAGGATTCCAATGGCAGCCGAGCCCTGGGCTGGGAGGAGCCGCCTTTGCCCCAGCACCTGGGGACTGGGATCCCCACTCACTTCATTCTTGTGGCTTTTCCTGTCTTTGAAGTGTCGTGTTTGATCTGTCAGCTTGTCTGTCAGTTTTCACTTTAACTCCTTGGGAGTGTGTGTTTTAACCCTTCCCGGCCACACCAGGGCTCAGAGCCCCAGAAAGTGTGGACAGCCTTCGACCAGTGGCTGGACCATGAGCCCCAGGCTAACGTAAAATGGGGTTGTCTTCCTTGCTAACCTTGCCCCCTCTTCTGCCTCCCAACAAGGATGAGAAGGGGCAATTCCAGCATGCGGGTGCCTTTAAATTATTCTTTTACTGGAGCCATACAAAGGAATAGCTAATTGCTATTGTTATTATTTCCTTAAAAATCAAATCGAGGGGATGTGTTTGAGTGGGAGGGCGTGGGCGGGGGGCATCCATAAAAGCTGTCAGTCCATGAAGTGGAACCCTGAGTATGCTTCAAGCAGACTGCATGCCCAGAGATAGCTTTCAGCGTCCCCCAAAGATGCCTCTGATTTGTCTGCTTCCCCTGGGCTGAGAATGTTAGAGGGGGACCTGCCTGCTCCATCCGTGGCTCTGGAAAGGAAACTGAGGCCTAAGCCTCACGGGAGCTGGCAGAAGCCAGCCAGGGACCTGGCTGGGGAGATGGTCTTAGAATTTCAAAAATTCCAGCCTGGCATCCCACATGCTGCTACCCCAGACCCTGGGTTTTCACAAGCAAACAGCCTCTCCCCGGAAGGCCTGGGAGCCTGCAGGGGCTGTGCCACAGCACAGAGAGCCAGATGGCGGCTGTGTGAGCACTGGGGGGCATGGCCAAAAAACGTAAATGGGAAGAAAGTGCTGGCAGCAGAGCCTCTTTATTTCTCTGCCCAGGCTCGGAGTGGAATCCAGCTCCAATGGCTGGAGATTTCTCGTGCTTCGGGCCAGCATAGGCCTGGGGTAGATGCTTGGCCAGAGGGCCTGCAAGAAGGCCACCATGCCCTCTGCGGCTGCCACCCACTCCCAGCCCCACTGCCCACCCTAGATAGACCCAAGAGGATGCCAGACCCTCCCTGGGTGCTGCGCAGCTAGGGTCTGTCTGAAGCACCTGTCCACGTGCCCACACAGGAGCCATCCCGCCCGGCACCCACCACCCTCTCCGGCCCATCATGAGACATCCCCACAGTCCAACCTGTTGCTCAAGCATTTGCTCTGGAAATGTTCAGTGGACACCTCACCGGTGCCAGGCACTGGGACCCAAAGGTGGAGAAGACGGCTGTAGGGGTGAGCCCGATGAGTGGCCCAGAGGACACGATGCAGTAGAGACACTGGCTTTCAAAGTGTCCTAATGTAGGCAGAAAGTTCCAAAGTCAAGTTTATATCTATGAGGAAGGTCAGCACAAAATCTATGAGGAAGAGGAAGGAAGAAGGAGAAAATTTCTGGTCAGGATATGTAGCCAGAAGACCTCCAGGTAAGGGACTCTCTTGATTTTACAGGAAAAAATTCACTAGGAACTCAGGGAAACATGGGATCAGCTTTAAAGTTTTTCATCTTACAGTCCAAATGGGACCAATGGGAACTAGAAAGAGCCAGCAAACAATGGTAGGCTTGGTTTTAGATGGCAGAACAACAAGGGGCTGGGGGCTGACAAACCTATCCGAGAGACAGCCTGGCCCTGATGGCCTGAAAGAAGGGTGATAGCCCCCTAGAGGCTGTCATGGGCCTGGGGAAGTTCCCAGAGATCAGGAGGATGAAAGGATGCAGGCAAGAGGCATTCCTGGAAGAAGAGAAATGGAAGCCCGGTGATGGAGAAGCACTCTGCGGCTCTCATTGGGCCTCCGAGCATACAGACCTGATCAGGACAGTTGTCAAATATTTTTAGTTTCCAGTAGTGGGGTCCATGTGGAAATGAGAGGGAAATGGCAGCCCTCACCTCCCTGAGGGCAGGAGGCACAGGTTGCTGCAATGCAAAGTAGAAGGCAGTGGGATGAGGTTGGTCCATAAGACTGGGAAAGCCTAGGATTCTGCAAGGGCTGGAGAAGAGCCAGCCCAGGAGACCTCAAGGAGAACAGAGAAGGTGGGGGCTCAATTATGGTCTACTGAATGGCCTCACATCAATGAGGCGGGTCTCTGTTCCCAAAGGAGGGATGTCAGCCCACACATTTCAGCATCCATGTGTGAGAAAAATAGAAGACAAAGGGGAATGGCCACTGGAAAAGGTGATCAATATGCTGAGATATGAATCATGATAGCACAGAGGGACCTTGACCAAAATCCAGAAATTCAGGAGTTACAACTTACAAAGCTCTAAATTTCTCCAGGAGACAGGAGTAAGTGTTCCTGGTGTTACCTTCCAGGATAACAGGTTTTCCTTTAGGGAAGAGAATCTTAGTGAAAGGGTAATCATTCTATTGCTGAGAAATTCCTTCCAACTGCATTTGTGATTTACAGATGGGAAATCCCAGAGAGCTGGCAGAGAGGCTGGCGACAAGGTGCCTGCCCCAAGTCTGTTTTGTCTGAACATGCTCATCCGCCACCCAGATACACGGCTGGAAAAATCTTTTCTCCATGACCCCCAAAGACCTCAACTGCTGCCCAAAAGCAGGACACTGCAGAACCCCAAGGTCTTTTGCTTTGCTCAGCTGTCTGTGCCAAGTGCCTCCTTGGCCATCAGTTCCACTTATTAAGTAGTCAGTGCAGGATGTTCAAGAAGCCCTGAATGCCGGAGAACCCTGCAGAGGTGGGACCAGGTGAGATGGTAGGTGGTTAGGCCCTGTCATTCCCTCTGGATCTGTGGGTGGAAAAGACCAAGTTGAGAGGAGGCAGATGCAAGCCCCATTTGACCCTTGGGGGGAGTTTCACCAGTTTGGATAGAACCAGGGAGACTAGGCTCAGAGAGATACCTGCACAATGTTAGAACTGGGTGGAACATGAGAGAGGCTTTCCATGTACCACGACTTTAACTTCTCCAAACTGAACCGGAAGAAACACTGATAAGCGAATCTAAATTTTAAACAGGAGAACACTATTAGGGTCCCGTGTTGCAAGTCAGGATGGTATATTGGGGTTTTGTGCTACCAGTGTTGCTTTGCTTGGGATATATTTGTCAGGACAGTGAGGGCAAAATTACCTACTGCATATGCTGTGATCCTGTCTGGGGAGGTTGTCTGGACATGACACCTGGCAGGGCTGAGGTGGACAACGGATTTAGGGGTCCTGAGGATCTAGGCCTAATGTCCCCCATGGCCTTGGATAAATGTGTGATGGACAGCCCTGAGGCATTTCAGGGCTACTGGTGCAGCATTGACAATACACCCCTGAAAGACTGAATTCCATACCCACTTGGACACAGGAAGGTTTTAAAGAGCCACTGGAAGGTTAGAAATTGACCTTCCAAGATGCACCTTCTCTATTTCTCCCTCAAGTGGTGCCCAGGCTTACTGGGAGTGTCTACCTGACTCTCTTCCCAGCCTCCTACAGAGTGCCATCAGATGCCAAAGACTCAGTTGCACAGAGGCTAAAGAACTTCCTGGAGAAGAAAGGCTCGGAAATAAGTAGAACAGATACACATGCACACAGAAACACGCACACACAATGGTCATCCTCTCCTTTCATTCCTCTCCTTATCAGGGACAATGTACGTGTTCTGGAGAGTGTTGGAGAATATGGAGCTATAAAAACTGTTCTGCCTCTTTTTCCCCCCTTTCTTGCCTTTCTCCCTGTTGGATGATTAGTCCAAAGAGATGCTGTCAGAGCTGACAGCTGTTCTTTGGCTCTGAAGAGAGCCTGGGACAGGGCCAAGAGGAGAGGAATCAAGTTGCTGGTGGCTCTGGGTGGGCCAGGCAGGTGTCTTACTTAAGGTCACGCAAGTGGATGCAAGAGCTGGGGCCAAGACTGTTCTGTCTTCCAGTCCTCGTGGTCTCCATGCTACTCTATAGGCATCTGTCCAACCCAATTCCACCCCATGGCCCTATGGATTGAAGAAGAGTGGGTGATCTCTGGCCATAAAAATCATATGTATTTCATATTGGTGGCTTGGGGTTTCCTCAGAGCCCTGGGTGAAAGTAGCAAGAGGTGGGGATTTAGACTCCATCTCTTAATGAGAGGAGCCACAAAATATTGTCGCCACGTCTTCCAAACACCCACACATGCTCTAAAACTCAGCAGTTCAATTCTTAAGTATGTACACCAGACCTAGAGAAACTCTGATATAAACTGAGAGGTACATTATGTTCACTAGCGCATTGTATGCTATAGCAAAGTCGAAAATAAAAATGCTCATCACCAGGAGAATATGTAGATGAAAACTGGTGTGCTCATACATTGGAAAACTATATAGCAATGTATATAGTTGGAGGGATAAAAAAAATTGGGGAAAAAACAAGTTGTAGAATCAAAGGTACAGCATGATACAATTTTAAGGAAATTTTTTAAATACTAAAGACAGTGTCATATATTTTTTCATGTACAAAGCTATGGAAAAGGAGAGAGGGGAATTGAAGGGCTACATGCGAATTAATGAGATTCAGTGTCTAGGAGGAGGAGTAGAATGGGTGTGGGGGTGGGACTGGAGCTGGACCAGTGAGGACACTGAGTTTTTGGTTGAGGAGAGAGGTGAGTAGATAGATCATTTCAATTTGTGCCCTTAAAGTCCAACACACAAAAAAATTTCAAAATAAAAAGATGAACTTGGTGAGATGGTACTATGAAGGGAGAAGACAATCGAGGAAAACTGGCCAAGGGGATGTGTAGCAAGCTGAAGGAAGGTTAACGACACATCGATGTAGGACCCATCATCCCATGGGAGAGCTCCCACCTCAAGAGTCAGCAAGGCACCCCAGGGAAAAGTCCAGTGGGGAGCCACCTGCATAAGCCTGAGTGGGAGGAAGGAAGGTGAGATACCAGTGTCAGTCAACACATTTGGTTTCTATAATCCAGGCCTTTAGCTAGTGGAAGATGGCTAAAGTCTCTCCTGTCAGCATATTGGAAGCTCTTCTCATCCTAGGATTGTTCAGTTGTGGATATCACTACACTCCAAGGACAATTTTGATGAAATCTAGTCCATAGTAAGCATTTAACACATGATTTTAAAGTAATGGATTAATTAATGAACCATATAGTCTTTAAGTCTACTGGATTCAGCCTGCATGATTCTCTCCCTGGAAACACCACTGAGAACCTCAGGGAAGAGAGGCAGCAAGCAGCCCATCATCTGGCCCCTTCCTGAGCTTCCCATCACAGGCTTTTATTGAAAATGGCCACTCACACGAATCTGGGACTCTCCAGAGTTTCTCTCAGTGGAGGATCCACGCCGCAGCACTCCGGGCTGTGGTGATGCAGCTTTTGTTGAACACCATCCATGTTGGGAAGCTCAGTGGTTTATACGGCATGAAGTCCATTGATCACCGCCTTAGTTCCCAGTTCCTAAAACAAATTGCATGTGATGTGTTGGCTTAAACAACAGGAAATAATTGGCTCCTGGTTTTGAGGCTAGGAGAAATCCTAAATTAAGGCAAAAAAAAAAGGTGAGACTTTCTCCCAAAGACCGAGGCATTCTGGCACTTGCTGCCAATGATCCTTGGTCTTTGGCTTTTCTGGCAATGCACATGGAGACATCTTCTCCTTTCTCTTCCAGGTTCAGTTGACTTCTGGCTTTTTCAATGGCTTTCTCTACATCTGAATCTCATTCTGCCTATAAAAGACTCCAATAGTCTGGATTAAAGCCCAACCTGATTCAGTTGGGCTGCATCTTAACTCAAGAACATTTTCAGGAGCTCCTATTTACAATGGGTCCACACTCACCAGAATGCAGACCAAGATCAAGAACAGACCCAGCTGGGGTCCACAGTTTAATCTGCCACAGCTAACCAGCCCTAATTGTAAGGAAGGGAGCCCCAGGCCGACAACAGCCTCCACCTACCACATCAATGATACCCCAATGGCTAGAGCTCCAACTGTGTAACCATCAGCCACCCTGTCTCCCAAGGCCTGGGACTTTATCCCCAGGCTCAGTTCTATTAGAAGTTGCAATAAACCCAATGAGGGACTGACGTTCTTTATCACTAATGAGCATTTCCATGACTGACCAGATCTGTAGGTTAATATTCTAGATAATGTTGACTCCAAGGAGAAAAGACATACATGGTTTGCTCTTGAAGAGAGCTTAGAATCTCACACACACACACACACACACACACAGGATATTAATACTCCATGCTTTTTAAAATTTTTTTTATGCTGCTCATTTCTCCTTATTCTTTCAATATATCCCCTTTGACTAAAAGTTCAGACTGTTGGAATCATCTGGATAACGTTGGAATTAGCCATGGTTTAGATTTTATGGGCAAAGTGACCATCCAAATGTATGGTTGCTGCTAAACAGGTCACCACTCATTCATTTACTCTTTCAATAAAGCATTTATGAAGTCCTTCACCTAGTGCGGGCTTGGTACCACACTAGACATTGGGGATATACCAGTGACCCTGATACACCTGGGGCTCACACCCAAAGCAACCTCACCCAGTGTGAAATTCTTCTTGAGGCTTCCACTCCTCTGCTAAATTATCCAATCTACTATGTTTTTTGTTGTTGTTGTTGTTAGTGTTTGCATGGACAGGTACCAGAAATCGAACCTGGGTCAATTCCCAGGTCTCTGGCCTGGCAGGTGAGAACTCCACCTGCTGAGCCACTGTGGCCCACCCTCTACTATGGTTTTAAGACTTCTTTCTGCCCTTCTTGGGCAAAGTTAGTACCCTCAGACCCTGGGGACCCTACTCATAACAGGTTGAAAGAGAGGGCAAATAAGGTAAGCCTTCCCTGTCCTAGGTCATTTCCCTCCTTTGTAGTCCCCTGCAAATGCTCTCTGATTTCTTAGACTCCACGACGTTTCTTGCCCATAATGGTCAGGCTCTGCCTCCTAATTTGGAATCCAGGGGTTCCTTTCCCCATTGCTTTCTACATCTCCAGTGGTACAGACATGGAAGGGATTGGGAATGTATTGCTGGCATTCTCTTAATCGGCAACAATCCCATGGAGTTCTTTTGGGGGTTAGAGGGCATGAACATGGTGAGGTCTTATTTTGGTCTAAGTGGGCAGGGGAGTTGTCTAAAGGCTGGCACCTGGGATGGACCCACCCTATCCTCACTGTTCTCTGATCCCCAAATATAGTCCACCTGCTTGCCTCCCTCCTTGCTATCTCTCATGTACAGTGTTTTCTCGCTCTCGAATGCACCCTCCACCTTAGGTAACCAGACTGAGTCAACATGTTACCTCCTCTAGAGACCTCCCATGACCTGCCACCCATTCCTCCCCTTTGGCTTAGCTGAGACCTTATCTGTGCTCCCTAGCACCTGGCACACCCACCTCCTCTTGCTCTCGGTGTACAGCCAAGGGACGGCAGCTGGACCTTCTGTTCTCTTCTCCCTCCCCCCTCACCTAACCAAGATTATTCATCTTGGCTTCTTCCCAGTGCCACCATGAACACAAAGGGACAGGAAGAAGGGCAATAATTAAGCACTGGTTCATGAAGAAGAGGAAACTTCAGGGGGAATAGAAAGGTGAGAGGATACTGGGGGCTTCATACAAAGCTTTGGCTGGGTCCTCAGTTGTCCCAAAACTATGGTCCCACCAAGAAGTCCGCTCCATGCAGAGCAGACTGTGTGGCTCTATCCATAGGATCAAAGAAGCACATCAAATCCCATAGGGTAGAAGGATTTCGGTCTAAAAACCCGTGACCCCTGCAATGCTGCAGCTCTCTCTGGGATGATAATTGGCTCTCTTCTTTCTTTTTGCACATTTGTTGATTCACTACTTATTTAACAGCATCATTGTAGATGCAAGACTCTGGACAGCTCCTTCACACAGTACTGGGGTTGTGCCGACCTCTGGAGTCAGGCTGCCTCAAATCAAATCTTGCCACTTCCTGGTTGTGTGACTGTGGATCTGTTACTAAACCTTTCTGAACCTCGGACTCTCATCTGGAAAGTGAGAGGAGTAATCGCACCTATCCACTGGTTGTTCTGAGGATTCGTAGGAGCCCTGGTTGAGCCAGGTACTGGGCCAGGCCCTTTATGTGGATTATCTCACAGAATCCTTTTTTTAATTCCCATCGAGGGAAATTGGGGCTCAGAGAGGTTGTGTGGCACCTCCAGGTCATCAGCCAGCTGGTAGAAGTGCCAAGATTTGGATCCAGATCTTCTTCTCAGCCCTGAGGAAAAGGAAGGTTCCCAGGAAGAGCTCTGCCAGCCCTCCTCCCTTGCCCCCAGGCCCTGGGACACCCACCTCCTCCCCCCACCACCCCCAGACCTGACTCCACACACGACTGGGATCAGTAGTGCTAAGTGGCAGCACTTAGTGACCAAGAGGTGCCCTGGGCTCTTGGGCTACTGCATCCTCGCCTCCACCCACAGTGCCCCATCCTGGGCCTCCAGGGACCACCTCCTCACCAAACCCAAAGGTGGCCCTTCCCAGGACTCTCCCATTCTGGGACTGTGACCTGTGCCTGCTCTCCCTGTGGCTCTATGGCTGCTCGTTCCCGGATTCCCTGCGGGCCCTTCTCCCAGAAACTGAGATGCCACCTTTCCCTCCATTGCCCTCATCTCGTCTCACTCTCAGCCTGTCCCTGGGCCTTCCAGCCCACACTCATCCATGCCCATGGCAGTGGCCCTTATAGCTCCAACTCAGGCCTTTGAGGCCCTGATCCCTGGATCCAGCAGAAATCCTTTGATTGTGCCCAGAGCTGAGCTCTCTCTCTCCTCAAATACCTGTCCCCCTGCTGTGTTCCCATTGTCCATAACCCCAAATGGAACTCAGGGGAAACATCCTGGACTCCTTCCTTTCTTTGGCTTCACACCTCGAGAGTGGCCAAACCCTATTCATTCAACTTCTTAAAAAATTTTTTCATAGGTCCCTCTTTTCCATCTCTTTTACTCAGGTTCAAGTGCCACCTTCTCCTACCTGGACCATTCCAGTTTTACCCAATGTGGCACTCCGGTTCCAGGACTCCTGGACGCTGTGGCTGCCAATCCCATCACACTTCTCCCCAGTGGGGCTGCACCCTCCCACAAACCCTGACAGAGCATCGAACATGTGCTGGGTGTTGGGGAACCCGTGGTGACCAAGCGCAGTTCACCTTTCCATGGGACTCAAGGTCTAGTGGTAGCAGCAAGTAGAGAACTGATTGGCCCACAGAGCATAAACTGAGGCAGAGTGGCTGGTACTGTGAGCTCATGGGGCTCTAGACACAGTCTTAGGGGTCCATGCAGGGCTTTCCCAGGCTCTGGAGGCCCAGGTGAGTCCTCCTTATTGTCACTGGCTAAAGTACAAGGACCCCAGCTTCACCAAGGAGACTCATCTTGACCTGTGACTTGGCTTCCCCTCCAGCGTCATTCTCACCCACCCGCCACCCACAAATCCTCCTGCAGACATGCCCACCCCCCTCCCCCCAGTAGCAGGGGCCCTTCTCCCTGCCGTTCAGCCAAACAGCATCTTGCATCAAGGATCGCGTCAATTTGTGAGCTCGCAAATCAGCCCTGGCTCTTATGCCAAAGCCCACAGTCCTAAGTTTCTGCGGCAGAAAGACATTGCTGAAAATAATTGTGCCTGGTAGCAGCGAGGTCCCTTCCAAAAGCCATCCGGTGTTCCAGCACACGCGGACTCTGCGGCGGCTCTGTGCTGCGGCCAGATGCCTCAACACCGTGCCCAGTTAATCTGGAACGAGTCGGACTGTGACAGTATACACTCGCCACAACCTGCTTCTGAAAGAAGGATCAAAAAGCCGCTTCCTGGTCCCCGGCCCTCCACCCCTCCTTGCCCCCTTCCGTCGCCCACCCCAAGGGCCCTCCTGCTGCCAGCCTCCCACAGGTAGCCAGTACCAGGTGGTGGTTGAAAGCTACAGCCCCGCCAGTGAGCTGGCAGCGGAGACCCCCGCACTGCCAGCCGTCAGCCTGACCACAGGCCTGTGGCTCCCACGGGCAGTGCTGCTTCCGTTCCCTGCCTCTCTGGGGCAGGGGCCCTGCACTGACCCCTTCCCTGGAGCTGGACTTCTTCTGAGCATAAGGCATTCTCCAGGTCTGGCTTCTGCAGGCAGGGACCTGACTCCCATCCTTAGTGTGCCCCAAAGAAGCTAAAGGATGAGACATGAAAAAGGGCCAGGAAAGCCTGGAAAGGAAAAGAAGGAGGAAAGGAGTTGGGGGGCGGGTAGGAAGGAGGGAGGGAGGAAGGAAGGAAAATTAAGAGAAAGAAATTGTATAGAGGAAAGAAGAGAGGAGGGGGCGGGCCATGGTGGCTCAGCTAGCAGGAATGCTTGCCTGTGATGCCAGAGGACCCGGGTTTGATTCCTGGTGCCTGCCCATGTTAAAAAAAAAAAAATGGAGGAGGGAGGGAGGAAAAGAAAAAGAAAGAAATTATGGAGAGAGAGAAAAGGAGGTGGGAGTGGAAGAATGTACCTGAGTACCTGTCAGTCAGGTGCTCTCACTATATTACCCTCGGTTACCTCTTCTCGCACCCCAACCCCATCTCTTTTTACCACTGGGGTGGGGGACGGGGTGGAGAGGGGTTGGCTGCAGACCAAGCTCTGTGGTAATGGGCAGAAGGACCAGTTACTTTCTCCTCTCCATCCCCCTTTTCCTTCCAATCCTCTCACTACTCCCCAGGCCTCAAGGGCCCCTCCATGGGCTCCAGGCCCCTTGGCTTTGATGGAGGCAGGAGCTCCTCCTTCCTGAAGGGGCCCCAGGCCTGGGCACACTGCCAGGTCTCCCTGCCCCCAGGGGAGCTGCCCTTAGCTCCACATTCCTCTGAGCAACTGGGAAACTTCGGTGAACTCTAAGACAGAGCTGGTCCAAGTCAGGGCTTGCTTGGGAGGTGGTCCTTCTTTGCTTCTCCTTTCCTCTTGCCCTCCCCAGTTTCTAAACACCAAGCAGCAGCAGCAACTCAGTGGCTGGTGGTTTTCTCTCCCACTCCCACATGACGTTCCAAGTGGCAAGCTTGACTCCCCTGCCTCCTTCCAGCACCTTCTCTCGTTCTGTCTCCCTCACCACGCACCCACCCCCAGCCCCATCCTCCTTCCAAGAGAGAGAATCTGTCTTTTGGCTCCCACCTTAGCCAAGAAAAACACCGAATGTTCACCTCCCACTGGCACCAAAAGTTCTGGGTCTTTCTGTGCCTGGAGCTTGGGAACAAGGAGAAAAGGTGGGAAGCAAGCGGAGGAGGAAGGAATTGAGCTACTTAATTGTCCCCCAAGACAAGCACCGTCAAAGTCAAACAAGGGATTGGAGCAGGGATTGACTTTCTCAGCTGGGCTCCTGGGGCCGGCCGAGCTCCGGAGAGGCTGGCCCAGGGCAGGCCGGTCTGGCCTGAGGTCCTCCACGCCACAGAGGTCACTCCCACAGCTCAACGTGGTCCCTTTGTTTCCCCTCCCCTCCCCTCCCCTCCCCTCCCCTCCCGCTCTCCCCACTTCCCGAGCCCGCTGCGTCCCACTGCGCAGGGTACTGCGACCACCTCCCTGTCAGGCCGGTTTCGCAGCAGCACTGTGGCGCCGTGGAGAGGAGCTAATTGGATTTGTTGTCACCTCCTGAAGCTGCCAGGAGCTCACGTCTGCTCTGGTTACAGATGAAGACATCACGGTGACAGGCTCAGAGACAGCTCAGCTGGCATCCCAAGGCCACTAATAGAGCCATGTTGATTTAATGTCCGAGTGGAGAGGTGCGGACAAGCTGTTCAAGTTTTCCCTTCCAAACAAAGCAGGGAGCTACCATCCGTCATCTGTGGATCAGTAAATAAGCATCCGTGTGCCTCCAGGAGCTCTTAACCATTGCCACAAAAGAATGGCAAACTATTTAAAACGGGGACTTTGAAACAGAGTGTTTCTGGTTGACGCTGCCCTCGGGGAGCCCGGCTGATTCCATCAAACATAAATTTTACTTAACTATGCAATTATGAATGAATCCTATTAGCTTTAAAATCGCTCACTCACTAAGGTGTGCCGATGTGTGCATGCATGGTCTTTGGGAATGGGGTAATCTGTCCAGGCAGCAGTGAAGATGAGAAGGTCTGTTTCCTCTTAGTGAAATCATTCACCTAATCAGTAGACATTTAATGAGCATCTACTGTGTGCCAGGCAGTGGATGGACGAGATTTGGGACCTCCCCTTGGGAAACTCACGGGTGACGCAAACTGTGGTGCACACAGGCAACCCATTGTGTCCCCAGGGCTTCTAAAGCCCTGAGGATTTCAGAGAGGTGACTTCATGGCATGGATGGGCTATGTGGCACGTCGATGCATATGCCCTGTGGCTGGATGAGGTCTGGGAGCTCGGATGGCCTCACCAGCACATCATGCCCTGGCTGTAGCTGGGGTCAGTCCTTTGCCTCTTCAGCTCTTGAGCATCTGTGTGATACCCTAATGGGAATTCTCAAACCTAGTACGTGCCAGGCCACTGGCCACCATGGACCATTCTCAGCGATGGGGCCCAAGCAAGGGGATATTGAAAATATTTTATAATCAGCATGGATGCTGGCCAGTGCTCCAAAGCAGCAGGACATCACCCCTGGGCCCAAGCATCCAAATGCCCAGCCCCCCCTCCAGTCCGTTCCTCAGCCTCTCTTTAAGCCCTCACTCCCAAGACCCCACATGGCACATCGTTCTTCCACCTGACCCCCAAATTAGGAAACCATCTGAAGCCCCTCATGGAAAGGACCCACCCCACAATCAAAGAAGCAAACTATGATAGAGGATGTTTCACATAATCTCAGAAGAAGGAACAGAGCTATTACATCCTAACAACGACTGTCTTCTCCTTCAGCTGAACTTCCTTCTGACCCCTGCCATCCACCTCCTCCTCCACTCCAACCCCCAGTTATAGAAAAGTGGACAGACCTCTACAGGTCCTCACACTAGAGCTTGAAAGAGAATCAACTGATGTCATATATGGTGGGACAGAAGCCAGCAAGTCACCCATACACCACCCATATCTATCCAAGGCCATTCTATCACTGTAAGAAGTTCCTTGGCAGAGTTGCCCAATGGAGACAACCTGAAAATGAGTGACATAGCATCCACACAGGAAGTCCTGGAGAGGAGGAAGGAAGAGAAGGATGAGGGAAGGAAAGGAGAGGGAAGGAGAGAGGCAAAGCTACAGAAAGCAAAAAGGAAAAGAAAGAAAGAGACAGAGAAAAACAAAGAGCCTGACCTAAACAAAAACATAACGCAAGGAAGAGAAAAAATTCCTAATTATTGAACAACTTAAGAAAATAGTAACTCAATAAAAGAAGAGCACACAGATAAGATAATACAACAAGGAGGGGTGAAAAGGGAGATTGCCCAGACTTATGGGAACAGATTGAAAAGGAAAACACCTCTGAAGATTGGAAGGTGGGGTGGGACTGAAGACAGGAGGATTGGTGAAAAGCCTGTGTAAGGAGCAGTAAGCCCACCAGATAGGGTGACCACCTGTCCTGGTTTTCCTGGGACTGAGAAGTTTTCCAGGGGACTCTCAGTGCTAAAACCAGACAGTCCCAAGCCAAGCAGGTCTTCTCCCCTGCCCTGTGCTTGCATGAAATTGCCCCTTCCCCAACCTAGGAGAGGACAGAAATGAAGTTTACTTTATGGAGAGAGTGAAGCAGACTGCATATTCAAAAATACTAGGCACAGTGAAGATCATGGCAGGGGGTGGGGGAGTAAGAGAAATAAGAAGGCGGAACTGGACCCTTGGCCCTTTCTCCTCCGTTGATTCTGAATCTTAGCAGTCAGCCTTATATCTAACCCCTTCCAAACACATCCACCCCCAGGAGGAGATTTGGAGAGTCCCCTTTGAGAAAACGGTCCAAGAGAAAAGATATACAGATACTGACATTTGGGGGACCCCCCAAGAGAGTGACCAGAAGACCACCCAAACACCTGATGATGAGAAACATCATTTTTACCCCTGCACCTAGAGCATCCAGTCAGCTTTTTAGTGTCTTGCCCTTAAATATGGGTGGGCAGCTAAAGATCGCAAGACATAATCACCAGGTTTAAGAGAAACCTTTAACAGGAAAGAAGAAAGAGGAAGACTAAGAAAAAAGATATCCCAAGGAAACAGTAACAGAAATAATCTTTTTCGAACTTCATCTGTTAAGGCAGTGCAACCGTGGCTCAGAGGCAGAATTCTCCCTTGCCATGTCAGAGACCCGGTTTTAATTTCCAGAGCCTACCCATGCAAAAAAAAAAAACCTTCATCTGTTAAATAAAACTGTATGCTATTAAGACAACAAAACAGAACAAGTTAAAAAATATGATGGCAGAAAATTTAAATCCAATAAGACAGATCAGAAGGCAAAGTCGAGGAAACTACCTCAAAGCCAGAACCAAGAAAAGCAAAGCAAAGCATTCACAACACAATTCCAACATGCAAAATGGGAATATTAGTTATCTGTTATTCTCTTCTCTGTCATTTTGTAGGTTTTCCAAATTTCCCACAATGGACACATATTAATTTTATAGTCAGAAGAAAAAATGTCACAGTCAAAAGACCATGACCATACAATCAGCAGCTTGCTGAGAGCTTGGGGAGGGGAGATGGATCAGGAGGAAGGCTCCTTTATTCTCCACGGCACCCAGACTCCAGGTATTAGGTAGCAGGGCCTTCCCAGGGCCCACTTAGCAGGGGAAGGAACTCCCCGAACCCTGCCAGGCCAGGCTTTCCCTAGCTCAGGGCATGGTGGGAGGCTGGTGACTGGGGCAACCAACTGGGCACAACTGAAAAGGGATCATGAACCTGAATTTAGATGGTATGTATCATTTTTCTCTACATCCATAAAGGAGCAGATAGGAAGAGCTGGGCTCAAACGCCTGAGAGCTGCCAAGTAGGACGAAATTGACAGTGGATCCTTCATGCAACTGAGGACAGTTATAACATCTCTCGCCAGTTAAGAGGACTTTGGTTCATGCTTTCATTCAACAAGTCTTAACCAGACACCTAGTTGGTGCCAGGCCATGCCAGCAAGGGACATACAATTGTGGATGAGGCCTAAGTGGGGCCCTAAACCCATTCCAGGGCCTGGAGGCTCTATCAGCTGAGAAGTACATAAATCCCATGCTCAGCGCCTCCCAGGCAGTTTCCTAAAGAATCCCACCCCAGGGGCACTGAGGGCCCATGAAAGGGGAGGAGGGGGCTTCAGCTCCTCAACCTGTTCCCTTTGGTTTTAAGAAAAACAATAAAAGGAAAAGGGTTTGGTGGTGCACCAAGGTGGACAGTGGAGTGTGTCTTAGTTTTCCAGGCTGCTGTGACAAATACCACTCAGGAGTGTGGCTTAAACAACAGGAGCCTATTGGTTCAGTTTTGAGACTAGGAGAAGCCCAAAACGGAGGTGATATCAAGGCCAGGGTTCCTCTCCAAAGTCTGTAACATTCTGGTGCTGGCTGCTGATGGTTCTCGGGTTTCCTTGGCTTGCAAGCTGCTTCCTGTCACACGGCAACGTCCTCTCCTTTCTTCCAGTTCCTGCTGAATTCCTCTATTCCCTGTGGTGACCCTGGGTCTTTTTCTTCTGTGACCCTGGCTTCCAGTTTTTTCTCTTTATAAGACCTCGAGTAATGCAGATTAAGGCTCACCCTGCTTCAGTTGGCCACCCTCTAACTAAAACTAACATCATCAGAAGATGCTATTTACACTGGGTTCACACACTCACAGAGATGTGCATTAAGATTAAACACATGTCTAGATTGAGTCCATAATTCAGTCTACCATGAGGTCAGGCTAGAAACACCCCTACTCGCCCCAACTTTCACTTATCTGGGTGGATGAAACTGGCTTTCTCTGCTCAGCACCCTGCCACTCCTCCCAGGCCCCGGATGCCCACAGGGATGAGCTCATCTGCCTAAAAACCACCCCCAGGCTCCTCAGCAATCCCACAGCCACCTCCAGAAACACCAAAATGAGAACTGGGGAGGACTGCACTGTCCCTATTTGGGGCTTTCTACTCAGTTTTTGCCTTGCCCCAGTGAGGACTGGAAAGGACTCTACTGCCTAGGGGTCTTCAAGATGAAAGCGGGTTCCAAAAGCGGCTGTAAATCTTTTGAGTGGAATCCAAATATGCCCTGTATTAAGTCCCCAAGCTTCCTTGCAAGGGGCTGGGATTCAAGTGACCAGTAGGTCCTGTGGGTATCCCCAGTTGAGGGCTTTTCTCATTTCCGGAGACTCAGTACACACCGACTGAGGCTCCAACTTCCAGGTATGCAGATTGTCCTGTTGTGCAGTTCTCACACAGGGTCCAAACTTGGGTGAGCCAATAGCCCCACCTCCCCAAGGTCAAGTGCCCTTGGGCATGATGCCCCAGGCATCCCAGCAGACCTGAGCAACCACGTTCTTTCCGCCTCCAGTCTTGGCTCCTGAGCATCCTCTGCCAGGGCCTCTCCCTCGTCTCCTTCCATGTGCTGCCTCCTACCCAGCCTTTGAAACTCAGTTTAAGTGTTATTGGGGCTCTGTGGCTGACCAACCTTGATGCACGTGACCAAGGCTATTGATTCTGATTCACTCAGCTGTCTCCTCCTCTGAAAAAGCCTTCCTTGGTGCCTTGGAGTTCCCTCTTCTTGGCCTCTGACACACACTTGTCACACAGAGACATGGCTTTGTGTCTCCTGAAGAAGCAGATCTTGTTTCCTGTTGGGTACAGTGCTGGCATGGAGAACTAGTACAGTGCTGGCATGAAGAAGCTGCTCTGGGAAGACCTGAGAGGTTGGACTCCCCAACCAGTCTTCACTCCTACCCCAGGACTGGCCAGTGAGGGGGCCTCCACAGCCAGTCTGGCCTCTTCACTCGTCTCACTGCCGTGGAAGACGGTTGGGCTCCGGGATCTTCCTATACTTTACACTACTGGCCCCTGCCAGGGAAACAGAGCCCATTCCATAAAAGACTGTGAAACCCTCCTGTTCTTCTAGGGAATCTGAGTGCAGGCCAGAAGATGTCAAGGGTTGTAAGGTTGGGAGAATCCACCCAAGCCCCACCCCACCAGTGTCCTCTCCCAAAGGGCCCCTTTTAGTGCAAACTCTAGCACAGTGAAATAGAGACAGCTGAGAGACCCACTGGGCTCAGGGTCTGCAGACATGGGGAAGAGAATAAGCCAGGTAGAAAGAGGGGGTTCCCAAGCATGACCAGCCACCAACCTACTAGGTGCTCTGGACATCACCTATCGGGTGTGAAGTATTTTCCTTCTTTCTCTCTTTCACCCATCTCTGTCATTGCCACACCAGCTGGGTGACCACAAATGAAAGAACTGGCCTCTCAGCACCTCCATTTCCCTCATAAGAAAGGCAACTTGTGTTTAAACTGCCTGGCACATTGTAGGAACAGTGAAAATGTTATTTCTCTCCCCCAGCCACCTCACACCACACCCCTTCTTTTTCCTTCCAGAAGGCATTTTGTGCCTATGAATCTTTTTTTTTAAATTTTGCATGGGCAGGCACTGGGAATCGAACCCAGGTCTCTGGCATGGCAGGTGAGAACTCTGCCTGCTGAGCCACAATGGCCCACCCCTATGAACTTTTCTTGATCCTGCCTCCCACTCTGTCCAAGTCCCCCACTCAGTGTCTCCGCCTGCTGCTCTCCTCTCCCCACCCCTTCTTAGGGGCTCTGGCTTTCCCAGCCCTTCCAGACCAGACCTACCTGAGTATGATGCGCTGCTAGGAAAGCCACCACCAGGCCTTCCCCACTATGGGAGCTGGGGTGGATAAATAAGGCCAACAACAACAGCCACATTCAAAGTGAGGGCAGACCCACACCACCAACAGGTGCCGTGAGCTCCTGCGGTATGGGGCAGCCCCTCACACCCTCTCCCCTCACACTCCTCTCATCCCTAGGCAGGGGCACATGAACCTGCCAGGCTGGCCTTTGGATGTCACATGGCATGTCAGATCATTTTTATTTAACATGGCTTCTGGTGCATGACTGGGCAAAGTGTGGAAGAAAGAGGAGGTTTTCCTCGGTGCAGGGAAGAGTTTGCCCAATGACTGGCAGTACCTGGGCTCCTCTTGGGGATGGTATTTCTGGGGTCTTTGGCACTTAGAGGGGTGTTGGCCCATCCATCCATCCATCCACCCTTCAGATGTGCATCGATCACCCAGGGCAGCACTCCTGGGCCCGGCATGAGGACGGGGGAGACCCCACAGCCTGACCCCTTCCCACATGGAGGCTAACTCCAGTGGCGAGGGACAGGCTATTAACATGTGTCACCCTTAGAATAAGAGCTTCAAACGATCTTCCCAGAGGAAGGTACAATACAACTGAAACTTATAGGATGGGTGGCACAGGAGCAGCAAGCAGCCATAGAAGGAAGGGGAGCAAAGAGGGGAGAAGATTCTAGGCAGAGGGGAAAGCACAAGCCCATGTTCCTAGGTTGGAAAGGGCTTGATGGAAGGTGGGCAGAACTGAGCATGGGACAGGATGTGTGAGGAGCCAACCCCATCGTGCCCTTCTGCTGAGGAGTTGGACTTTTAACAGACTGAACTTTATAATCAGGAGATCTGGTCATCAAATGACCCTGATAAGTCTCGATTTCCCAAACCGTTGAACAGGCCTCCATTTCTAGTCTGCAAATGAGGCACAGAGCCTCGGGGGTGAGCTGTTGGCACCGCAAGAAACTCAGCTGCCAAACCACCTGCCCACAGAGAGGAAGTGAGGAGCCGCAGCGCAAAGTAAAATTGACAGAAACAGCGGAGAGGAAGGTGAGTGGGCAAGCACGGTTACTTTCTCTGTGTCTCAGGATCTTTACCTGGAATTTGGGGACCATGATACCTACTGGGCAGATTGCCCTGAGAACTAATAATAAGGTGCAAGCAGAGGCTGCCACAGCACCCAGCCCTGCCAAAGGTACACCGGGCACTGTGCCCGACCCCAGTGCATGGGGTAGTTAGCCAGCGTGGCACACACGCCATCGAGGCGCCTTCCTGACCTCCACAGGTGGGGAGCGGCTGGGGATGTGAGATCCGGGCAGTGCCATCTTCCCAGCCTCTCAGAAGTCACTGGTCCTTGTGGGGTCCCCACTGGGGAAATGACAAAGCACACCCCAGGATTGCCCAGGTTAGGCCCTGAAAAGACATCTCTGGGAAAGGAAGTCTGCTGGACCAAGTGACCCTCCAATTCTCACTTTGCCCTCGGGGGTCTCTTGGGCTGCCTCCCCTGCCAGCACCAGCGGGGATGCTGGCAGCCTCTGTGCAGGACCCAGGGCCTTCTCTTGGCTTTCCAAGCACCTCTGAATTGGGCTGGAATGTTCAGCTTCAGCTAACCACTAGGGGAGAACAATCAGGAAATACCCACAGGAGCCCCGGGAGCGTGAACATGGCCAAGCTGCTGCTGTGCAGAGCCCTGGACCCATGACAATTAGCTGGCCTCCAGTGCTCCCCACTGAATTTGCAAGATCATTTCAAATAGTGGTAAGGACTGTAGAAAAATCAACCAAAAGCAGTCATGCGATGGTAGATGGGGCAGCGAGCAAGGCTGACATTAACCAGGTGGTCAGGGCAAGTCTCTAGGAAGAGATGACTTTTTTTTTTGAACTTATTTTGAAATACTTTCAACTTACAAAATTAATACAAACCCCACAAAGAAAGCTCCAACAAGCCCCTACCCACCCCTCAAAACCCAAATCCACCAGTTTCAACATTTTGCCATATTTGCCATGTCATTCTAACTGTCAATTTCTATCATTTATCTGTCTCTATCTACCTATCTATATGTGCTGGTTTGAAAGGAAGTATGTCCCCTAAGAAAAGCCATGTTTTAATATAAATCCCTTTTCATAAAGGTAGAATAATCTCTATTCAATACTGTATGTTTGAACTGTAATGAGATCATCTCCCTGGATGATGTGATTTAGTCAAGAGTGGTTGTTAAACTGGATGAAGGGACGACATGTCTCCACCCATTTGAGTGGGTCTTGATTGGTTTATTGGAGTCCTATAAAAGAGGAAATATTTTGGAGAATGAGAGATTCAGAGAGAGCAGAGAATGCTGCAGCACCACAAAGCAGAGAGTCCACCAGCCAGTGACCTTTGGAGATGAAAAAGGAAAACGCCTCCCAGGGAGCTTCATGAAACCAGAAGCCAGGAGAGGAAGCTAGCAGATGAGGCCATATTCGCCATGTGCCCTTCCAGCTGAGAGAGAAGCCCTGTGTTCACCATGTGCCTTCTCACTTGAGAGAGAAACCCTGAACTTCATCAGCCTTCTTGAACCAAAGTATCTTTCCCTGGATGCCTTTGATTGGACATTTCTATAGACTTGTTATAACTGGGACATTTTCTCAGGCTTAGAACTGTAAACTAGCAACTCATTAAATTCCCCCTTTTAAAAGCCATTCCGTTTCTGGTATATTGCATTCCAACAGTTAGCAAACTAGAACACTATATATCCATCCATCTATCCATTTTCTGAACACTTGAGTGTAGGGAGTGTATCTCATCCTCCTTGAACATTTAATGCTTACCATGAACATTTCCTAAGAACAAGGATATTCGTAACCACTTTACATGCAGCTATCAAGTTCAAGAAATTGAACATTGATTCAAAACTTACTATTTATACTCCAGTATTTTCCACATGTCCCCAAAGTGTCATTTTGAATCTTTTTTTGTCTCTTTTTAAATCCTGCCCAGGTTCATGTATTGCACTTAATTGTCTTTGTCTCTTTAGTTGAACTTTGTATTTTTTTCAATTGCGGGAACATATATACAACATAAACTTTCCCATCTTAACCACACCCAAGCACACCGTTCCCTGGGATAATCACATTCCCAATAGTGTGGCTCCCTACCACCTTCCATTACCAAACTTTCCCATCTCCCCAAACAGAAACCCTACCCCCATTATCCGTCAGCTCCCCACTCCCTCTCCCCAACCCCTGGCAACCTGTACTCTTCTTTCTGTCTCTACAACTTTGGATATTCTCAGATATTTCCTTCATAGTTACCATAGGGCTTACATTTAGCATCCTGAATCTAGAATGATCTTGTCTGCTCTATATGAACTTAAATTGAAAAGTAATCATAAACTATGTTCCTATACTCCTTTGCCCCCCCACCTTTATGTAGCTCTTGTCACAAATTATGTTTTTACATTATGAGTCCAAAATTACTGATTTATGTAATTGCCTTTTAGAGCCTCTATGAAGTAAAATGTAGAGTTACAAGCCAAAAATGCAATAGTGCTGACATTTGTATTTGTCCATGTTATTATCCTTAATAAAGATCTTTACTGCTTCATGTGGCTTCAGTCTGTTGCCTATTTCCCTTTCCTTTCAACCTGCAGAACTCCTTTAGCATCTCTTGTAAGGCCAGTCTAGCGGTGATTAACCCCCTCAGCTTTTGCTTTTCTGGGAATGTCTTAATCTCTCCCTCATTTTGAAGGACAATTTTGTTGGATATAGGATTTAGTTGGCAATTTTTTGCTTTCAGCACTTACATATGTCATCCCACTTCCTTCTTGCTCCCATGGTTTCCAATAAGAAATCAACACTTAACCTTATCAAGGTTCCTTTGTATGTGACATGCTGCTTTTCCCTTGTGGCTTTCAGAACTGTCTTTTAATCTTTGGCGTCCAACCATTTGATTATAAGAGATCACATTGTGAGTCTGTTTGAGTTTACCCTGTTTGGAGTTCGCTAAGCATCCTGGATGTGACTATGCCTGTCTTTTGTTAAATTTGAAAAAAGTTTTCAGCCATTATTTCTTTCTATATGCTCTCTCCTCTTTCTCTCGTTCTTCTTCTGGAATTCCCACAATTGTATAATGGTATGCTTGATGGTATCCCATAGATTCCTCAGGTTCTGTTCACGTTTCTCCCTTCTGGAAATTTCAGTTTCTTATCTTCAGGTTCACTGATTCTGTCTTCTGACTGCTCCAGTCTGATGTTGAACTCCTCTAGGGAATTTTTAATTTCTATTACTGTTGTCTTCAGCTCTGTTTGGTTCCTTATCAGAATTTCCATCTCTCTATTGATTAAGTTCATCTGTCATTTTCCTGATTTCCTTTAGTTCTTTGTCCATGTTTTCCTTTAGCTCTTTGAGCATATTTAGGGCAATTTTTTTAAGCTTTTGCTGGTATGTCTTAGGTCTGGTCTTCCTAAACCATTGCTTCAATCATTTCTTATTTCTTTGAAGGTTTTATAACCTTTTGTTGGAACCTGGACATTTTGATATTTTAATGTGTTACTGCTGGAATTTAGACTCTGAGGCATCTGTTTCTTAAGCTTGTATCTAGCTAATGTTATAACAGAGCTTTCCTTGAATGAAAGAAACGATAAAAAAAAATAAAAAAGAGAACACCCTTCCCAGTTTTTGTAGACCGACCTGTGTAATGGCAGTAGTGCTCTCCTTAAAAGCTTATCCATACAGTGACTTTAGAGGATAGCTCCAGGCCAAAGCACAGGGCAGCCCTGATTCCTTCTGCACAAGCATCTTATCTTGGGCAATGTGTATGGCTCTAGGAATGCCCCCATTCACATGGACATAAATGTCCCTTCTTCCCTAGGAAACAGTTTCCTCACAGTCCAGGCACTCACTGTGCATCTTAGAGCCTGCTATCCCTTGATGCAAGCAGCCACTTGATTGCTCTCGCACTGTATTCTGTAGGAGAGCTCTGTGAGCTAGCTTCTATACATAGGGCAAGTTGTGGGACTGCATGTCCCTCAGACCACAGATTGGGTAAGCATCTATGCTCCCAGTATGTATTCAAGGATTACTCTGCTCCCTCCAGAACCAGGACCAGGGATCCAGACTGGAAGTGAAGTTCAGCTATGCACTGAGCTGGTGAGGGGGGTGGGGGAGGGGCCAGCTAGAGCACCAGGAGATCCTACCACTTTCAGGTGGCCTTTTTCTTGATTTGGCACTTGCCGTGTTACTGCAATCCTTTAACCGTTTTCTGGAGATTTGAGAAATATTTCTGCCTGTTCTTACTGGTTGTTCAGAGCTTCTATGGGAAGACTGCGCTTTAAAGCAGCTCACTCTGCTATCTTGATTAAGGCAGGATTATTCTGAGATCAATTTAAGAAGACTCCTAGAGGATAAGACATTGCCAGTCAATTGGCATAGAGGAAGAAGTTACCAAGAAGAGAAAATAGCATATGCAAAGGTCTGAGGCAGGACTGTGCTTGACTGTCTAAGAAATAGAAATTTAAAAAATATATAGTACACAGTAAACAAAAACAAGAATGGAAAGAGATAAAACAAGTAGAAGCCAGATCCCTCAGGGCCTTGTCAGCCAAGTACATCAGTCATCTAGTGCTCCATAATATCTACCCCAAACTTAGTGGCTCAAAAAACAAAACAAAAAACCAGCATTTATTTTGCGCCTATATCTGCAATATGGGCAGAGCTTGGTAGGGAGACTGTTCTCTGAGCAATGTGGCATCAACTGGGGTGGCTCGACAGGGGTTAGAGTCACTTCCAAGATGGCTTACTCACAGCTGGCTTCAGCTGTTGGCCAGAGACTTGTGATCCTTTCCAGGTGGGCCTCTCTAACAGGCTGCTCAGGATTTCTCACAGGATCGGGGTTCAGTTCCAAGAATGAGTACCCTGAAATAACCAGGCAGAAGCTGTATCACCTGTTGCGATCTCATCTCAGAAGCCACAGGGTGTTTTTCCACCACGGTCAAAAGTCTACCCAAGTTCAAGGGAAGGCCAGGGATCCCACCTCTCAATGGGAGGCATATCAATAACATATTGTAAGAACGGCCTGTGGGATGGAAATGTAGTAGTGGCCAATTTGAGGAAACTCGACCTACCTCATCATGGCAAGGAATTTGGACTTTATTGTACAGGTTGCAGGAATCCATGGGTTGGCAACCTGACTTGATTTACATTTTTAGAATATCATGCGAACATTGGCTGGAGAGAGGATTGGAACAGACCTGAGTGGAAGCAATTAGTTGATTACAGCCATAGTTCAGCTGAGAATTGATGGTGGCTGCAGTGGCAATGGAAAGAACCAGGAAACTGCACACGGTTTCCTAGCATGTACAGTGACTGGACTCTGAGACAGAAAACCAGCAGGAGGGGTAGGAGCCAGGTCAAGGTATGCCATGCGACGGGGGGACAGTGGAGCCTAGACTTTATCCTGAGGGTGGTGGGGACTTACAGAGGGGTTTTAAGTAAGGAAATAACATGATCAGGGCTGAATTTTAAAGGGAGCCCTCACAGAGAACTGAATCTAGGACAGAAAATTCAGAAAAATTCACTGACTGCCTATGGACCATCCACTCTGTTTCAAGTCAGGCATGGAGACTTTCTCTCTGAAATCACAGAGCTTTTAGATTCTATCACCTATCTTCCTCTGAGGGGGCATATCTGTTGTTTCTGCCTACCCACCATCCATTTCCTCTTTGTATCAGTCAGCTTTTACTGAGTTGTGCTATAGTAAGAAATTATCCCAGACTTCAGTGACTTACATAGCAAACATTTCTCTCTCATATTTCACATAGGCTTTGGGTTCGCTGCAGCTCTATACCATGTGTCTTCATTTTCAGATCCAGGATGAAGAGCCAGCTTCTACTCGGAATAGCTCCTTCTAGATGCAAAAGGAAAAGAGGAATCAGCTGGCAGAAACACACAGTGGCTTTCCCAGGCCAGCTGAGTCAATGAGATTCATTTGGGCCGAAGGGAAAGAGAAACATTTATTCCCATCTGAGCCAATGTGAACCTAGAGATTGTGGCTACCATTTTAGCAGAATAAGAGGAATGCGCTGCATGAACATGGAACTCTCCCAGAGACAGCAAGCAAAGACCAGGCCATGACAATATGATTTGGACCCCTGTAGCCAGCTGTTACTGAAGGCACAGCTTGTTCTGCTTGGTTGTAAGAACCAATACATTCCTCTTCTGTCCAAATTCACCCCTGTGTCACTGACAAAGTTGGAATTGGAGCCTGTATTTGCCTGAATCTAAAGTAGTGTTGATGGAATATCTCCTGGTACTTCCATACCTCCTGTGTGCTAACTAAAGCTAGTCTTAAAGAGGTTGGACTGTGAGGAGGGTGTCACTCCTCAGAGGCTGGCCCACTTGTGATCAGGGGTGTAAGAAGGCCAGTGGAGGCCAGATCTGAAATCCTTGGCCAATGGTTGTGCTGTCTTTGGAGCAAAGCGAACTGAGCCAACATCTTCACTAGGAACACAACTGCTCTTACTCTGATGCCCAGTCCAGCTTTGGCCCCCACCACAAAACACACAAACCTTGAAAACAAGTTCCCAAGCCTGTATTCACTCAATTCAAACCAGCTCTAAAATCAGCTTCGTACCTCTTCCCACAGGCCTTGTGGGCTGAAGCTATCTCCTGGCCAAATTCCCAGAGACCAAAGGCTGCTGTGCCAGGATGCCCCAAGCCTCTGTCTTCCGCTAACTGTATGTTCCCAGCATCCAACCCTTCCACCCAGAGATTATCAAATATAACCCTAATTTGCAGGAAATATGCAAAACTGTTTATCTTTGGAAACTAAAATATATAAAACTGAATCATCAGGCAAATTATATGCATCAG
Organism: Myrmecophaga tridactyla; assembly: GCA_004026745.1. Taxonomy (NCBI): domain Eukaryota; kingdom Metazoa; phylum Chordata; class Mammalia; order Pilosa; family Myrmecophagidae; genus Myrmecophaga; species Myrmecophaga tridactyla. The sequence continues at coordinate 37,180 of PVIY010017327.1, forward strand.
TAAGTGATAAATGTTCAGGGCCAGCAATCCTGAAATAGCATATGAAAGCCTTTTTGCTACTCTTCTTTCTGCCTACAGAGCACTTTTGAGCAAAGTTCACTGCTGGCAGTCCAAAGTCAAGCTCCACGAAGCTTTTCACATTGGTCCTACCAGTTTTGATAGGTGCTGGAGGGACTCTGGCCTAAGGAAACCCCAGGAACCACTGTCCCAGCCCACTTTCTGCCCCAGTTGCAGCCCCAAAGCCCCTAAGGTTTGGCAGCCCAGAACTGGGAGTCCAGTAAATGTTCTTCTCTGACATTCCCCCAGTACACTGGTCCAGAGGAGCTGGTCACCCAACAGCAATCCAGTTTGGCTGCTGTCAAGTTTTTGCCAAGAGAAGGGGCAGAGCGTAGCTCAGCAGCTGAAGGACATTTACTGTAGTGTGCTCCATGACTGAGTGACCCTGAGATGGACAACAGCTTCTGCCAGACTCCTCTCTGGTTCCGAGTCCTTGCTTGTTCTTTCATTTCCCTTCCCTTTTCCCAACCCCCCCAGTACAGCCATGGACATCCACCACTTTCTTCCCCTCATTACATACCTCCTGATCATGTGGGGGGTCCTCCAAATAAAGCATGGAGGCACCCTGAGCTGGGCTGGACTGGAATTTTAGTCCTGACTCTTTCTTACATCACCATGTGATTGTAGGTAGACCTTCTCTAGACCTGTTTCTATATCTGTAATATGAGAGGTCTCTATCCTTAGGCCCTTGCTAGCCCATGCTTGATTTTTCTCATTATATTTAACTGCTTGGGATAATCCAGGCACAAATACAATACTCATTCATTCATTCAACAAACACCAATTGAGTGCCTCCCGTGTCACAGGCACTGCGCTATATTCTCTGGGGTTCTGGAGCAAATAAGACAAGATATTACCTTTGAGTTGCTCACAGTCTAGGGTCCAGAGCACAAACTGGAAAAGGTTCCTGCTAAGCTATGAATTCAACATGCTGTCTTCTTGCTCCTGCACTGGGCAAGACCGCCATCTAAAGCCTGCCGTCTGGATGGAGAGTTCATAATGTTAGTTTATTATCATGATTAAAATCTCAGGGAATTGTAACCCATACCAAACACTGAAATCTGTTCTATAACTAATTGTTGTAATGTACTTTTTTAAATGTATGTACGTTATTTAAGGAGGAGGAGTATAACAGAGAAGATAGGATTTGACTAATGAGTATGACTGCTGAACCATTATTTTGATATTTCTGTTGGTCTAGAAGCAGCTAGAAGCTAGAAGAAAAAATGAAAAACCGTGGAACTATAACCCATACCAAATTTTAAAATATGTTCTATAACTACTCATTAAAATGTACTTTGAAATGTATTGCTTTTTTGTAAATATGTTATATTTCACAATTTAAAAAAGTTAAAAAAAAAAAACTCAGGCAGACCCAGAAAGTTATCTTATGGATATTTGCAAGCTGATTCTAAAGTTTATTTTGAAGGGCAAAAGACCCAGAAGAGCCAATACAGAACTGAAGAAGAGCAAAGGTGGAGGACCGACTGCACAGCATTGGAACTCACAATCAAGCTGCAGTGATCAAGCTGGTGTGGTACTGGTGAAAGAATGGACAAATAAATCAATGGAACAGAATAGAGAGCCCAGAAATAGACTCACAAATATAGTCAACTGATCTTTGACAAGGGAGTAGAAGCAATTCAATAAAAAAAGAATAGTCTCTTCAACAAAGAGAACTGGAGCAACCGGACACTCATCTGCCAAAAAGAAAGAAAGAACTCTAGATACAACTTTACACCTCTGACAAAAATTAACTCAAAATGGATCATAGACCTAAAGGTAAAAGGCAAAACTATAAAACTTCTAGAAGATGACATAGGAGAAAATTTAAATGACCTTGGGTTTGGCAATGACTTTTTAGATACAATCCTAAAAGCCCAATCCATGAAAGAAAAAAATTGATAAACTGAACGTCATTAAAATGTAAAACTTCCTACAAAAGACACTGTTATGAAAATGAAAAGACAAGCCATGGACTGGAGAAAATATTTTCAAAACACATATCTGATAAAGGAATAATATCCAAAAAACAAAAAACTTAAAACTCAACAATAAGAAAATAACCAACCCAATTAAAAGATCTGTACCTCACCAGAAAAGATATATAGATGGCAAATAAGCATATAATAAGCTTCTCCACATCATATGTCATTATAGAATGTTAAATTAAAACAACAATGAGATACCACAACATACCTATCAGATTGGTTAAAATCCAAAAGCCTGACAACACAGGATGCTGGCAAGGACACAGAACAAGAATTCTCATTCATTGCTGGTAGGAATGCAAAATGCTTCAGCCACTTCGGAAGACATTTTGGCAGTTCCTTATAAATATAAGCATAGGCTCACCATATGACCCAGCAATTGCACACCTCTATTTATATATACCCAAAGGAGCTGAAGACTTGGATAGCTAACTAATGCACATGAATATTTATAGCAGCTGTATTCATAATTACCCAAAATTTGAAGCAACCACAATGTCCTTCAATAGGTGAATGGATAAACAAACTGGCATATCCATTCAATGGAGTATTATTCAGTGATAAAAAAGAAATGAGCTATTAAGCCATGAAAGGACATGGAGGAACCTTAAATGCATATTGCTAAGTGAAAGCCGCTAGTCTGAAAAGACCAACTGCATGATTCCAACTATATGACATTATGGAAAAGCCAAAATAATAGACAGTATAAAGACCCATGGTTGCTGGGATTCAGCAGGAGGGATGGCTAGGGGGAGCACAGGGCATTTTTAGGGCAGTGAAACTAATCCATACGACACCGCAGTGGTGGATACATGGCATTACGCATTTGTCAAAACCCACAGAACTGCACAACACAGAAAGTGAACCCTAATGGAAACTGTGGACTTCAGTTACTAATAATGTGTCAGTGTTGGCTCATCAAATGTAAAAAATGTACCACAGTAATGCAAGATATTAATAATAGGGGAACTGGGGCATAAGGAAGGGAGATATGCAAATTCTATATTTTCTACACAATTTTTCTGTAAGTGTAAAACTTCTCTAAAAGATGACGTCTATTAAACAAATCTCAAACAGAACAGAGTTCCAATTCAGATGCCACTACCTCCTTCTCTGTGCCTCCGTTTCCTCATATCTATGACACTCGTCCCACCCCACCCCTAGGAGAGTCACCCATGATGGCTGGGCCAAAGAATCTGCCTCCTAGGATTTGGAAATTGAAGCCAAGACTTGGCAGACGATGGAGGCAGGGGCACTAGAGTTGAGTCAGGTATGTAAAAGGTGCAGAAAGGGCTGCTGCCTCCTGATGCCTGCATCCTCCCTGAGCTATTCCATAAACACCCATTTCCTGCCAGTCAGAGTGCATTTCTGTGCTTGCAACCAAAGCAATCTGAATGAACACAGGGGCCTTGGCCACACCCTCATTTGTCAGGTTTGGAAACTGAGGCCTGGAGAAGTCATGTGATTTGCCAAAGTTGCATAGGGAGTGAATGGTGGCCCCGAGAACCCAGGCTTCCTGGCACCACCCTGCTCTCTCCTCTCTCTGACAATCGAATGGGCTCTGCATCTTCCCTCTGCTTTCGTCACACCAGTCCCAGCCCCAGGCACATGGATGCTGCTGGAGGAAGGAAAAGTCCTGATGTGATTGCAGAACCAAGTCATGAAATGAGCCCAAGGTCTGAGAGGGAATCAAACTCACCCTGCTCCCCTCTGCTCCCCATGTGTGTGCCCCAGAGCCTCATGCCCAGCACACCTGGACAATTTCCTGGGGACAAGGAAAGTTGCAACATCCCCCAAGATAAAGAACCCATGGCAAAGGAGGGGGTAGAAAAAACAACAACAGTTTCTGGTGTGTTTACTGCTCCCTTAGCTGGAAGGAGTGATTCTGCTTTCGGTAGTACATAAACTCTTGGCAAAGTTGGGTTTTCCACGGTTTGCTGAACTCCTGAACACAGATGTCCCATTTGTGTTTCATTAGTACATCCGCCGCTCTGCGGCTTTCGACCTCTGCCCCAGGCAATAATTACCTGGCTCAGGCCCATCCCCGCACCAGCTGGCCAGGGACTTGCTCAGCCCAACCAGGGCTGTGTCTGCTGTCAGCCCTTCCCAGGCAACTGGGCCATTCCATCACCAGAAAGTCTCAGCTGGGCCTAGGTTAGAGCTGGGAGTGGGGGGTGCACTAGATCTTCCAGAGGGAGAAGAGGCTTCCAGAGCCCAGCAACCCTGGGGGAGGCTAGGGGTGGAAGGGAGGGGAGAAAGGGAGGAGAAAGGGGAGGACGGAGAGGAAGAGGTAGAGGAGGAGGGAAAAAGGAGGAAGAAGGGGGTGGGAGGGGAGAGTTAGAGTTAGAGGAGGAGGGGAGATGTAGAAGGGGATGAGGGAGAGGAGAAGGGGATGAGAGGGAGGAAGAGAAAGGGGAGAGAAGGAAAAGGAGAAGGAGAACCCAGGCCTCAAGACTGGGGAGAGCCTCATCACAGTCCCCGCGTGGTTCCCAGCTTCACTCCAGAGGAAGAGGCCACAGAGCAGAAGCTTCTGATGGGATGGGGGCCGGATATCAAGAGCAGTTTTAGCAATGTACAGGGCTTTGACCCCTCTCATCCCAGAGCTGCCAGACCTGGACAAGACGTCAGGGCACCCCATCTCCAGGTTCCCTACCCCACCCCCAACTTCTGCTCTAAGGGCTTACAAAAAGCCACCAGAGGAGGGCTTAGGTCTGGGCCCTCAGACCAGAGAGCCCTGTAATCTTCCCCAGCCCAGCTCTGAAATTCTAGCACATGTAAATCAAAGGCGATGGGCTATGAAGCTATTGAAGCTTAAGAGCCCTCCCTTGCACAGGTCTCCTCCAAGACCCTGGATCTAATTTGGAATGCAAAGTTTTGTAAGAAGCGCCCCCCAAATTGTATAAACTTCAGGCCCTCAAAATCCTAGATCTGCCCTGAGTTTAACTTTTCCTCTATACTTTTTCTTCTACTCTGAGATTTGGAACAAGCATCTTCAAATCAAAAGTTGGTCCAAGGGACCAAGTCTTCAGTCAGAAAGACACAGCTGCTGGGACTGAGGACTGTAAAAGGAGGGGCAGCGGGGGAGGGGGGACACAGGAAGGGAGGGCCCACATTGAGTGAGAATCTGCTGTGTGTACCTGGCTAAGCGTTCTTTAACTTATTATCTGTTGATCATCACGACAACGAAGGAATAGCTGTTGTCTTGTTTTGTAGATGTGAAGATCCGGTTCTCACAGCCATAGCTGGCCCCCAGTAGTGGAGTTGGAACTCACACTCAGGTCTGCAGGTTTCCAAGGTCACTTCCTTCTGCTCAGGGTGGGCTCTGAGTGTGCCCAGGAGGTGGGAGAAGGCAATGCGGAGGAGCCATTTCCTCATACACCAGGGTGCGTAATGGAGACACTAATTTACGACATGTGAAACGTCTTTTGTCATGCCTCTCTTTAGACTGCTGTTTGATTTATTCATTTTTAAGTGAATGTATATAAATACATTTATATCAATAAATTCATCTTGCTGGCCCTATCACAAATTTCCCTACAAGGCATTCATCCGTCCTCCCTCCCTGGAGGCCTTTCAAACATATGGCGACCACCATCGTGGAAAGGAGAGAGACCTGCTGACCTAGCCAGAAATGGCAAATTCCCTCTTTTTTTGCACCAACTCCCACAGACTAGCAAAGTTGGCCTGGACCTTCCCCAGGCAGGGTCTGGGGGCTGAGCCCAGCTTATCTAGGGCAAGGGGGGGGGCCAGTTGCTCACCCCAACCTGCTCCCAACCGACTTTGGAAAACTGCATCACCCACCCGAAGGCCTAGTGTGTGGGTTCCCTGTGGGACTCACAGGAGAGTGCTCATGTGACCCAGGCAGGCGTGCTGTGGGCGTTCAGCAAGCTGGGGAGACAGAGACAGGGCTGGTTGGTCTTCATTTACAATGTTGATATTCTGAACCCCGTGAATTTTCTTTTCACAAATTTTGAGTTTTTAAAATACAGCATTAAAATATTATTTATTTCATGAAATTTTGGGGTGACCCCTTAAATTCTGCACCTCAGGCCAGGGCCTCACTCTTCACATCCTAGCCATGGCCCCTGCGAGTTTCTCCTCTCCTTCTCTGCTCGCAATCTCTCCAGAGCATTACCATATTTTTTCTCTTATTTTCTTAGGGCAACTTAGCTCTTTCCTATTCCTACCCCCAAACTCAGCTCTCCAACTCCCAAGACCGGGAACTTTGGAATTACTCTTGCAAAGTTCTGCTCAATTTGGACAAATTGGGGAGAAAGCATTATGCAAAGCCCTGAATATTGCAAGAGGGTGTGCCCTCCAGCTGGGACTACCAAGAAGACAAGACATGGAGTCAGGTTTGCTTTGCCAATGGATGAACTTGGGGCACGTCTTGTTGACTACCTCCCTGCTTTCCTCTCAGGTTTCTGAAAGTACTGCAGCTCCCATGGCATCCAAAGAGGAGGGGTCCACCTTGGGGAGGGGTACCCATGGGTGTAGGGCTGGCTTGGAGATTGAAGGTGATGATTAACCCATTCTCGTTTCCACCTCTGGATATTCCCTCTGAATAGGGACCTCTGCTCTTCCTACAGCCGCCTTCACCTTTGGGGAGCCTAAGAGGTGACAGAAAAGTCCTCTGTCCACATTCCTGGGAGTTGTTGGACTGCTGAGACTGAGCGAGAGCAGGGAGCACCCCCCTCCAGGGCCATAAGGGCACGATGGAACAGCCAGGATGAATTCCCAGGGTGCTACCCATCGGGGGACACTGGCGAAGAGAAGTAAATATAGTGAATACCCAGCCACACTTAGTTTCTGTTCCAGGCACACAGCAGTCTTTGCATGGGTTCTGACCATTTCCATTTCATAGCAGAGGAAACTGAGCAGAACCGAGAACCCTGTAACCATGGTCGGCACTAACGGCCACTCCTCAAGAGGACCAGTCAGCATCCGTGCCAGGGTAGACGGAGGGAAGAAGAGCTGGTAGGTCCAAGTGTGCTGAGGATATGAGCAGAGAGTATAGAGACCCTCAGCGGCCAAGGGCTTGGCTTCTCCTAACCAGGGCAGGGAACTTAAAAAATAAAAATAAGAAATTTTAGAAAGGGTAAAGGGGGTAGGGGGCCAAGATGGCAGCTTAACAATGTGTGCATTTTAGTTCGTCCTCCAGAACAACTACTAAATAACCAGAAACAGTACAGAACAGCTCCTGGGGCCACGTCAGTGACCAGACACACAGTGTACCCCAGTCTGGACCAGCTGCAAGCCCCCACAGAACCGTCAGTTCCCAAAGCTGCGGCAGACAGCGCCCCTCCCCCACAGGCTGCTTCCCAGAGGGGAAAGGAAAGGGATGTTGCCAGCAGCAGGGGCTGAGTGCAACTAAGCTTCAAGTGTGGAATTAATTCACAAATTCTGACTACTAAAAATAGGCCCCCAGCTTAGGTGAACCTGGTCAAATTGGAGGTTGCTCATTTTTGCCCCAGCGCCACATACTGGGCAGGATAAGAAAAACAGAGTCCAGAGACTTCACAGGAAAGTCTTTCAACCTACTGGGTCTCACCCTCAGGGAAAACCGATGCAGGTGACTCTTTCCTTCTGACAGGAGGCCAGTTTGGTCTGGGAAAATCCGGCTGGGGTCTATAATATCTAAGTAGACCCTCCTAAGGGTGTGGGGTGGCGGGGGGGAAGGCACCATATAAGCAGGGCAAGAAACAAGAAAACAAGAACTGAAAAATTCTCCTCTGTTAAACAAAACTTAAGCTAGAGGTCCAGATAAAGCTGAACGGAATGTCAAAGAACAGATAGACAACAAATTCATCCAGCAAGAAAACCCTAGGTAAAAGAAGTGAAAGCAATTTCCAGAATAAACTAATTAAGGTAATTAAATGCCTAGACACCAGCAAAAAATAACAAATCACACTAGGAAAATTGAAGATATGGCCCAGTCAAAGGAACAAACCAACAATTCAAATGACAAACAGGAGCTGAAACAATTAATTCAGAATATACGAACAGACATGGAAAACCTCATCAAAAACCAAATCAATGAATTGAGGGAGGATATAAAGAAGGCAAGGAATGAACAAAAAGAAGAAATTGAAAGTCTGAAAAAACAAATCACAGAATTTATGGGAATGAAAGGCAAGGTAGAAGAGATGAAAAAAACAATGGAAACCTACAATGGTAGATTTCGAGAGACAGAACATAGGATTAGTGAACTGGAGGACGGAAAATCTGAAATCTGGCAAGAAAAAGAAAATATAGGGAAAAAATGGAAAAATATGAGCAGGGACTCAGGGAATTGAAAGACAATATGAAGCTCACAAATATACATGTTGTGGGTATCCCAGAAGGAGAAGAGAAGGGAAAAGGGGGAGAAAAACTAATGGAGGAAATTATCACTGAAAATTTCCCAACTCTTATGAAAGACTTAAAATTACAGATCCAAGAAGTGCAGCGTACCCCAAAGAGAATAGATCCAAATAGACATACTCCAAGACATTTACTAATCAGAATGTCAGAGGTCAAAGAGAAAGAGAGAATCTTGAAAGCAGCAAGAGAAAAGCAATCTATCATATACAAGGGAAGCCCAATAAGACTATGTGCAGATCTCTCAGCAGAAACCATGGAGGCAAGAAGACAGTGGGATGATATATTTAAATTATTAAAAGAGAAAAACTGCCAACCAAGAATTCTATATCCAGCAAAATTGTCCCTCAAAAATGAGGGAGAAATTAAAACATTTTCAGACAAAAAATCACTGAGAGAATTTGTGACCAAGAGACCAGCTCTGCAAGAAATACTAAAGGGAGCACTAGAGACAGATAAGAAGACAGACGAGAGAGGTGTGGAGAAGAGTATAGAAAGGAAGACTATGAGTAAAGGTAAAAAGAAGGAAAATTAGATATGACATATAAAATCCAGAAGGCAAAATAGTAAAAGAAAGTACTACCCATGCAGTAATAACACTGAATGTTAATGGATTAAACTCTCCAATCAAAAGACATAGTCTGGCAGAATGGGTTAAAAAACAAGACCCATCTATATGCTGTCTCTACTCAAAGGACATGAGGGCAAGGACACAAATGGACATTTACACACCAATGTTTATAGCAACATTATTTACAATTACCAAGAGATAGAAGAAGCCAAAACGTCCATCAACAGACGGTTGGCTAAACAAACTGTGGCATTTACATAAGATGGAATATTATGCAGCTGTAAGACAGAATAAAGTTATGAAGTATGTAACAACATGAATGAACCTTAAGTACATTATGCTGAGTGTGATTAGCCAGAAACAAAAGGATAAATACTGTATGGTCTCACTGATATGAACTGACATTAGTGATAAACTTGGAATATTTCGTTGGTAACAGAGACCATCAGGAGATAGAAATAGGGTAAGATATTGGGTAATTGGAGATGAAGGGATACAGATTGTGTAACAGGACTGAATATAAAAACTCAGAAATGGACAGCACAATATTACCTAACTGTAAAACAATTATGTTAAAATATTGAATGAAGCTGCATATGAGAATGATAGAGGGAGGAGGGCTGGGGCATAAATGAAATCACAAAGAAAGATAGACAATAAAGATTGAGATGGTTTAATCTAGGAATGCCTAGAGTATATAATGATAGTGACTAAATGTACAAATTTTAAAAATGTTTTTGCATGAGGAAGAACAAAAGAATGTCATTACTGCAGTGTGCTGAAAATAGATGGCAATTAATATTTTAAAAGTTCAACTTATGTGTGAGACTAAAGCAAAAAATGTTTATTTGGTACAAATTTATACTTTGACTAGTGCATCTCCTAATATAACTTATGTAGATAGTTGGTTAGACACCTTAAGTACATGGAACTTTGTATAGGATATGAGATTTTGTTGGTTTGTCCAGGTGATGCCCTGATGAATCCCAGAGTGATTTGATCAGTGAGTGGAAAAGTATTTGCAAAGTACCCTTCGGGGAATGGTGAGAATGGGGGAAAACTCAACTTCCCCAAGTTGAATTCTTGATATTCTCACAAGCAGTGTGGGCAACCAAAGCTATAGGCTGAGCCCCCAATCTTGGGGTTTATTCATATGAAACTTAACCCCACAGGGGATATGTCAAGCCTACTTAAAATTAGGCCTAAGAGTCACCCCCAAGAGAACCTCTTTTGTTGCTCAGATGTGGCCTCTCTCTCCAGCCAACACAGCAAACAAACTCACCACACTCCCCATGTCTACGTGGGACATGACTCCCAGGGGTGTGGATCTTCCTGACAATATGGGACAGAAATCCCAGAATGAGCTGAGATTCAGATTGAGAAAACCTTCTCGACCAAAAGGGGAAAGAGTGAAATAAGACAGAGTGTCAGTGGCTGAGAGATTCCAAACAGAGTCGAGAGGTTGTCTTGGAGGTTATTCTTACACATTAAGTAGATATCACCTTGTTATCCAAGATGTAATCAAGAGGCTGGAGGGAACTGCCTGAAAATGTGGAGCTGTGTTCCAGTAGCCATGTTTCTTGAAGATGATTGAATAATGATATAGCTTTCACAATGTGACTGTGTGATTGTGAAAACCTTGTGTGTGATGCTCCTTTTATCTACCTTGTCAACAGATAAGTAGAACATTTGGAATAAAAATAAATAATAGGGGGAACAAATGTTAAAATAAAAAAAAAAGGATAAAGGGGAGGTTTACACCCAAAGCACATTCTGCGCATGTGCATGCATCGGGGAGAAGGGGAGAAATGAGAGGAGGAGGGAGAGAGGGGGAGGGAGAAGGAAAGGAGGATGGGAGAAGGGAAGAGGGGAGGACGGAGAAGGGCAGGAGCGAGGCCACGCCCAGAACAGACTTCAGAGTCGGCAGACCTGGGTTGGAGCTTTGTTCTGCTACTTACAAGTCCCTTAGCCGAAATGTGCCTCAGTTTCCCCATCTGTAAAAGGTGGACCATGACAGTAGAGCCCCATAGATGTGGCGAGGATTAAATGAGTTCAAGATGTAAAGTTTTGAGTGAGGAATGGAAGGGGGAATGATGGCACATACATACAATGGACTCCTGAGCCACCCCAAGAAGGAATGAAGTTGTGAGGCCTGCAACTAGGTGCATGAAACTTTAGGACTGTATGTTGAATGAAATGTCAGAAACAAAAAGTCAAGTATTATCATGCCTCACTTATATAAACTTACCATAATATAAAAACCTGGTGAACTGAAGTCGAGAACATGGGTTTTAAGTTGGCCTATTGTAAAGGGTCCCTAGGTCGTAAGCTCTTACAGCAGTCACATATGTTCAGGAGTTGTAACTGTCATTCCTAAATTCTGAGACACTGAGCTGGTTATATAACTGGGTTGTCCCCAGAAACTTCAAGTATTTACGTGACACCCGAGACTCAGAGTTAGAGCTCTGAAGCTATGAAAGTCAGCAGTACCCCATGCAGGAACAGTTTAAAAAGTTGAAAAAGATCAGACTTCAACTAGAGATATGAAGGAATCTGATCTGGATAGGACTAGATCAGAATACAGGGTAAAGGATGATATCATCCATATTTTAAAACTTTAACTTCTGTGTGAGACCAAAGGGAGAGATAAACATCATTTGGAGCAAAATTTATATTTTGGTAGCACATTACCTAATTTATTACTTGTATGGTCAGTTTAGTTGAATACCATGAGTACATGGAATCTTGAATAGGGAGTGTGGATTTTGTTGGTTTGTCCAGGTTAGCGTGATGCCCTGATATATCCCAAAGTAATGTGGGCAGGGAATAAAGAAGTATTTGTAAAGTCCCCTTGGGGGTTGGGGAGAAAGGAGGAAATGTTCAACTTCCCCATTTAGAGAATTTCTGATATTCTAGCAAGCAGTGGGGACAACAAAATCAATAGGCTAAGCCTTCGATCTTGGGGTTCACCCCTATGAAACTCATTCCTGGGGACAACAAAATCAATAGGCTAAGCCTTCGATCTTGGGGTTCACCCCTATGAAACTCATTCCTGCAAAGGTCAGGCTAAGCCTACTTTAAATTAGGCCTGAGAGTAAACTCCAGAGAACCTCTTTTGTTGCTTAGATGTGACCTCTCTCTCTCAAGCCAACTCAGCAGGTGAACTCACTGCCCTCCCCCACTATGGGGGACATGACTCCCAGGGGTGCAAATCTCCCTGGCAACATCAGACAGAACTCCTGGGATCAGCTGGTGCCTAGCATAACGGGATTGAGAAAGCCTTCTTGACTGTAAGAGGGAAGAGAGAAATGAGACAAAATAAAGTTTCAGTGACAGATATTTCAAACAGAGTTGAGAGGTTATCCTGGAGGTTATTCTTACACATTTTATAGATATCTCCTTTTTAATTTAAGGTGTATTGGAGTGGCTGGCAGGAAGGAAGTACTTGAAACTGTTGAGCTGTGCTCCAATAGCCTTGATTCTTGAAGCCAATTATATAAAGATGTAACTTTTATG